>JAJONR010000389.1:0-224202 GCA_029582245.1 Solanum etuberosum
CCTCAAGAATTGTTCGTTCTCTAAAGGCCTTAAGCCTATTAAGGGCTCTTGGAGTGATGATAGGGAGAACACAAGGGCAAGGGTTGGATCTTGAGAAAGTGACACCAATTTTGATATAATATTTACAGGTTTCTTCGTTGTATGTTTCCTTATCTTACCCACACACGTAGGAGAATGTGGCATGGTCTTTTGTCTACAAGCCTCAGATGGCTCGTTAAGGACTATCCCATGTTGCCACTTTAGAGGAGGAGGAGGAGTGTCATGCTCTGAATCAGAGGTCACTATTCTTTTCCATGTTCTTTACCCATTTCCTACAAAATAAATCATTTCTAAACATAGAATCAGTGAAGGTTAGTAGTAATCAAACTCAATTGAAAACACAGTTCAAATATTGTTTTGAGGCTCGCCTAATGATAAGGCAGCCCGCCTTAAAGGATGGACGAGCTCCGGTGAGCTCACCAAAATGGACTGTACCAAATATTAGAGAACTCAGGCATGATGGGTAGACTCAATTCCAACTCGGCAATTCAGCGGACTAAGACAAGTCCGTCGAAACTGACTGTTCAAAAAGAAAAGAAATAGGAACAAAAGGTGATGTCCACTCCTACTTGGGGATCCTCCATGTGGGTTTCGGTGAACTAAGACAAGTCGACCAAATGGAATAGTACCCAATGTGACATATTCACTCAAAAAAGTGATTTAGGGCTTACTCAGTGATTTTTCTTGCCACCTTGGTGAGCTAAGACAGGCTCGCTAAATCGGTAGTGTTTATCCCGGTGCCTATTTCCACAAGTTAAACCAACATACGCACCAATACCCAGTTTCCCATCAACTTTACAATCTACCCACATACTTTTCTATCCATGGGTACTTAGACTTCCTCTAATTATCACAAAGTATTGCTCAAATTTACAATTTTCCCTAAACAAAGTCGTCACTCCATCTATCATTGGGAAAATTCATTCTTTTGGGTCAAAACTGGGCTAATCAGACTTCACCCATAAACAATTCAATCAAGATCCAACAATTTTTCAGCTTCAATTTCAACGACTAACCAACACAATAAATTTTAGTAATTTGGGCACAATTTCAACTATGTAACACATGGGCATTATTCAATATCAAGGATATAGAACTACCCAATGAAATTTACAAAAAAAACATCAAATGGCCTTAATCTCAAACATAAAGCAAACTTGTAAGCTTAAATCATAAGACAGAAGTCGAACACCAACCTCAAAGGGAAACAAATATAAGTAAGCAAGAAAGGTTAGGGTTTGGCTTGACTGATAAAGAAAAATTATGCACTCCACGCACTTGAGAATCACACATAAAGGACACTCACACACTAAAATATAGTATTTAAAGTGAAAGGGAGAAAATAATCTTAGTAATCGCAAAGGAGTTTCTTTATGAAAATGAAAAGACCCTTGTACTTTTAATACCAGGCACATTTAGCGGTCATGACTAACGTCGCCGAGTGCGTTCAGCAGATCGCCATCTGGGGCTGAATATCACAGAAGAGGCCTGAACGAATATCAAACCTGAAGGTTGATTCAGCGAACTCAATGGAAGCCTCATAGTGTACTTCAACGGATCGCCATTTAGAGCTTACATTTCCTAAGTTGACAGTACACTTTTTCAAAAATTTTAGCTTAGAAGGAAGACAAGACTGAGTCTGCATAACGCCTTTGGCCCATCGCCTTTATAGTTATGGCATCACCTATTGTGTCCCTCATAACACTTTGACTTTCTTTCAACCTGCACTCACAACACATGTTATTGAAAGAACTGAAACAAAAGTAAAGAACTTGGGTTGCCTCCTATAAAGCGCCTTATTTAATATTGTGGCACAACATAGTTCCCAATTTCTGAAGAATCATTTTTTGGATTTAGGAAGGTATACTCGGTAATGTTATCTTTTTCCTTGGATTGAGATTTGTAGAGATTTGGTAAATTTAGTTCTCCGCCTGCTTCATAGACACTGAATGAGAGGTCACTGTTTGAGATAAAGTGGATAAGTCATTTTTCAATTCCTTCAACACTTTGTCGGATCCAACTTGGTTGAATATCCTATAGAGTATTTCATCTGTTTGGTTCCCTTTTAGCCCAGATGGGTTCTTTGGTTGTTCACGGTCATAGGAAGGAACATATCTTTCTATGTCTGCCTATCTATCTCTCCAATTTCAACCTAGCCAATATTTCCAACAACCGTCTCTTTCTTTGTTCCAACCTTCGTTCCCACCTTATCTTTGGTAGTTCGGGTGAGAGCACCCCATTTGGTTTCCCAAATATTTAATTTCCTCAATATATAGTGCCTCAAACTTGGCATCTTTCGCAAACAGTCCACTATTAGTTCCAACCACATCCACTGATTTCAAACCACCTCCCTTGACATACTTAGATAACAAATTGAGTTGAGTCATCATTTTGGTCATGTTCTCATCTCGATCATGCTCTTTCTCAAATTTATATTTACTCATGCTTAGATGTAGAGAAGACATATGCTCTTCTCTAGTAATTCATGCTCGGTTTTCCTTTGTCATGTAATCAAGAAACAATGATGCCATTTCATACAATTGTCGCATTAACCATCATTGGGCAACCTGATCGGCAACACCTTTGTGGATTGAATCAATGGTACAATAGAAGTATTGCAGCAATAAATGGTCTAGAACACCCTGTGTTGGGCATTGCAAGAGTATTTTCCAGAACCGCAACCATGTCTCATGTAAAGGTTAACTTTCAATTGTCTTGAAGTTGTGGATTCAGACACTAAACTTGACAACCTTCGAAGGGGGAAAAAATCTCAACAAAAAGGGTTCAATCAACTTGATGAGTGGTGAATTTCCACTTATTTGAGGCTTTTTTCTTAGTTATTTTAACTTGATTTAATTTAGAATCGATGATTTCAATGTTGTTTGCTTCATATTTGAAGGAAAATGAAATAAAGAATATATTTAGAAGATCATTGAAGAAACCAAGTGGAATTGGAGAAAAAAGAAGTAAAATTGGAAGAAAGTCAAACTGGCAGGAAATTGCTCTTCGCGACAGCGTGATGAAGAGATCACAATCGCTTTGCAAACATATTTGAATCTTGTGATCGCGTGGTTAGGGGTCATAATTTTGTGATACAGCGACACTTCTCATCGCGATCGTGTGATCCATATGTCGCAACCACAAAGGGTAAACTAAATGGCGCCTCGACAGATTGGGAATTTCACCAAATATAATCCCAAAACCCTTTTTACACTCATGGACACTCATTATCAATTATGCAATATTCCATCTCAGAAAATAAAGAGATAGTAATAGCTTAGCATAATTTTTAGAGATAAATTTGTAGATTTCGATTTGGGGTCGAGACATTAAAGGCAAGTTGCCTCACATTTCAGTTGTGTATTCTAATATTATTTTTAAATTTAGTAATATCTTTTATTACTTCTTCATTTTCTTGTTATTAATCACTAGAAATGTGGGTGTGATGATTTGTATGACATTGGGGCTTTTGTGCTAAAAATAGACAAAACTATTTGGGTGTTTGATTAATTGCTCTATTGCTTTTGTAGTTCCTTATTTTGATGCTATATTTCATGAAATAGGTTCAATCTAAATTTCATTTTTCAATTTATGGCTTTAGACTGCATTCTCAATTCTAGCTTTCAATCCCTAATCGATAATCGAAAGAGATTGATTCGCATGGAGAATTTGATTGATAATCACATCTTGACTTTGAATCTTGAATTGGAGTTAGAAAGATGAAGGTTTAGGGTTTGATTATTGGGTGCAAGGCTTCCTTCTAAGAGAGGTCTAAATTAAGGTAGTGCGTAATTTTGTTATTATCTGATTGAGAACGAAAGGAGATATCACAATAAAATGCTTTGAGATCGAAAGATAATTAACATAATTTACAATGACCTAGCCTACACATTATTGATTCAATGACTGTGTATTGAATTACAATGGATTGTTGAGTGTTGATTGAATCTCAAGTTTTCCCAATTCCTATACATATCTTGCTCGATATCGTCTTTTTCCCCGTTAGAAGTGTAGTAATTAAAATTGCCTTCTATTTGATATTTGTGTACCTTGTATGTCTAGTTTAAAGCTAGTATCTAGTGATCGTTTATCTTTTCAATTATCGGTATATTGTTCCTTGTGGGATTCGACCCCGACTCTTAATTAGCTATTTTTATTAGCAATGACCATCACTCTTTTAACAAGATTGGGAGTGTTATAAAAAATGGCACCACTGTCGAGGAACAATTAGCCATATTGAATCTGGTTTCTATCTAGATTATGAATAATTTTCTTTATTTTCATTTATTTGTTTTATGGATTTTTGTGATCATGAAATTCTTGAGAATGGTATGCCATCTGTCGACCCATATCCTCATGAGGTCATGCATTATAAACTCACTTTGGGAGAGGATATCCAACACATCATCTCTGATAGGATAAAAGGTCTCTACGAAGTGTACAAATATCAATGCTCTGAATTTTTTTGCTTTGAGAGGAGGCTAGATTCTCTTAGGGCTAACGTGAGATGAACAATTAGGGTGGAAAATCCACATTATCCAATGGCCGGAAAGAGCGAAGAAAAGTCTCACCATTTACACCTTGCTTGGTGTGATGAGACAAGCCAATTCCTCCTTGAAGTTGAACAATTTCAAAACGAGCAAATCGAGGAGGTGATTGTGGATATAGATGATATCTAGATCTTCTGCAACCAACCTAAAGCAATAACAATCCAAGAAAATGAAATAAACAGCATGATACAAGAGTTGCAAGAAAAGGCAAAAAAATATCATATTTGGCAACTTTAGTTCATGTGAAGATGAGAGTGTCACTCACTTGAAGGCCAAGAAGTATGAATTTCAATTCTCACGTTGCCTACTGACTCTTTCACTCTTTCTCAGTGATCCAAAATGGAAGCATGATTAGAGATTGGGTAAGAGATTCAAATCTTCAAAATGGAGAGATAGGATGAAACGATTGATGCTCTCTTGCACTCCCCAAGCTCTTCAGAGTAAAATTGATCTCCATTTGGGGAGAAGGTTCATTGTCTCGAAGTGGAAACACAAAGAGTGATGGATCTGGTGTCGCGCTGCGACGTTAAATTGTGCGCTTGATGGGAGGCAATCCATTGGTATCTAACTTAGTTTAATTTTGAGTTTTTACTTTTTAAAATAGGTTTGATTTGTTGTTTGTAACTAATCCTCATAATTTCAAGAGTCTTTAGTGTGGTTTTGAGCAGCTTTGAATGCACAAAATTGATTGGGATTTAAGTTTGGCGTGAAAAACAGCTTTGAAAGTGCGCCTAAGGGATTGGGCAAATGACCCTTTTTTCCCTTGCCATCGGCCAAGTGGATAGTAGCTTCAACAAATCTGGCACCCTGTTTCTCATTGCGATCTTGATGAATTAAATTCTCAGGCTCGCGATCGCAAGCGACAAGTGTCGCAATCGCGTAAGGTTAAATTGAAACTGGTCACAATCATGAGGCTACACACCGTATCGCGATGAAACACGTGAATTTAAAAGGGAAAATGTTCACAAATCAAATTTATCACACCATTCAACTCCTAATAATGACCTAAAAACTTCTCTCCTTACAAATTCAATTGCTCTAATCAGTTCTCTTTGCAAAAATATCCTTCAAAAGCTTGTTCTTCAATCAAGGTATGACTTGTCCATTACCTTCTTGATTAACGTTTGAACGTTGTAAGTAGTTTCCAAAAGGGTTGAGTCTCGCTTTTATTTTAATCATGATTGGTGTTGAAAAAAGCTTAAATTTTGGAGTTTGTTTTTTATTAGTGTAGTATTTGATTGTTAATTGATTAATGGGGGAAATTAAGAGCTTGGATGTGTTGAAAATGGCATGAGAATGAGTTGCCCATAACTTCTTCGATAAACTGCCAAAGAGAAAATTTTAAGGCTGAGTTTCTTCTTTGCGATGGCGACGCCTAATGACGCGATCGCGATGTGCACAATTTGAAAAATCTATGATTTTGATGTCACATCCCGTGATCGCGAGGAATTGAAAAGGTGAGGCTTACGATCATGTGAATCCATCTCGTGATGAGTTGTCCGCCCAGAAGTCAAAACTGCCGAAAACAGTAGCTTCACCCCCACTCCCTCGATTTACTTTTTCACTCATTTGTTTTGCCGAATAGCTTAATCATACAATGTTTTACGTGTCTTTGCATTCATTTGACATGTTTGCATCCTGTATAGGTACTAAATTTATGAAAGCACAACTGACAATGTCAACAAAATTTCTCAACAAGATGATGGATATGCTCCAGAAATTCTGTGGGTCCAGTGATGATACTGAAATGTACTTTTAGACCCCGACACCTCTGCTTCTGAGTGAGATCATTCCAGGGAGCCCTCATATTCTCTTTAGATTGTAGTGCTATGAGGACACCACTGCATTTTTAGTTGGGGTGCTTCCCTTGTCGTCTTTACTTTGTTTATGTTTTGGATCTAATATTGCCCTTGTCGGGTTTGTTTTGATAATTTGGTTTTATTCTGGAATTGTGGATGGTGTGCCCTCATCGGGCTTGTTGATATGTTATGTTGGGTTGGTTTCTTTATTATGTTTCTTTTAGTTATAGTCTTTCTTTGTTTTTGTTTTAACTAATTGAGATGTGGATTGACGATGCCCCATGATGGATAAAGTGACAAATTTCATAAGGGTAAATTGTTGATTGCTTGTGAGTGTTTTATTTGTATTGGATGTGGCGAAGTCTAAGTAGCCAACCCTAAATAGATGAATGAAGTTGCCCGATGATAGATAGGGTGACTAATTTTTGAAAGGAAAAATTGTCATCTTTTTGGGAGGTTGTGGCTTGGTTGGTACTAGGAATATAGTTGTGCATGTGAATGAAGTAAAGCATACTTCTCTGTTTTTAGAAGTTGAGTATGAATGAATGATTTTGTGACAGCTCTCTTAACTCTTTTTGTGACTTTTGATTCATTAGCGGTTTAAATGTTTGATGTCACTTGGACTTAAAAAAGGAAGTTAGATTTTGAACTATCTTAATCAATTTGCATGCCATGTGTGGTGAGTTTTTGTGAATAATGCCTTGTGATCAGTTGTGTTAACTAGAACTTGCCCAGTTAGTCTTGAAATGTTGTTCTTGATTGAGTTTGGTTGGAGAAACAATCTTAGGCTTTCTTTGATTGTCCTTGAAGTCCACTTAGCCTAAAAATCCCACCTTTGCACTAAATGTATCCTTAGTTGTCCTCTTTGATCCTTATCATTTTTATTGGCAACCACATTACAAGCCTTGAACCTTTTTGAAAAGTAACCTTCTTTTGAACCCTTTCCCTCCTTGAACTTGAGAATTGTGAAAGTTGAATTATAGATGGATGCTTTCAACATGAGGGCTTAGTAAAAAAAATGGAGGGGAGGGAATGGAGGAAAAGTCTTAAAGAAAGAAAAAGTTGTGAAAAAAAAGCAAGAAATATTTTGAATAAATGTGAGACTTGAATTCTCCCAAAAGTTGAAAATGGTTGCATGTGGGTCATCTTGAAAGAAAAATAAGAAAAAAAAATGTGAAATGTGCATTGAGTTGAAACTTGAAGAAAAAAGTGGAAAAGTTGTTTTGTAGTGTTCAAGGACGGTGTAGTCACTTATACCCAAATGATATCCTAACCTTCCCCAAGCCTAGATTACAATTTAACAAAGTCCTTTTAGATCGCCAACCGAATGAACTTGAGTCAATATTGATTGAAAATATGGGCAAGCCTATGGTGTGACATTTGTGCTTATGAGATGTTTTGTTATGAGTGTGAGTGCTTGCATCTTTGTCCCTTGTCTTGTAAATACTTTCTGAGTTTGTTGGGACCATAAGTTGGTAATATGGTGATTTTGATATCTTAAAAATGAGTCAAGTGAGCATAACAAAGATCTAATGAATTGAGTCACTTCTTGGGTTCCATTTGTTGTCATTCAATGATTCTAAAGTCTTTAAAGTATGACATGAGAATGAGGGGATTTAGTTTGTGAAAAGATTGCATGTGGACTACTTGTTAGTACCAATCGAAGCCATTACCTTTGTACTTAAGTGAATATGGTGAAATTGATGTGTGGTGTGTGCTAGAATAAGAGCCTCTTAAGTTTTTTTATTTTTCTTTACTTGAGGACAAGAAAAGTTTCTAAGTTGGGGCTGTTGATGAGTGGTAAATTTCCACTGATTTAAGGCTTTTTTATTAGTTATTTTAGATTGCTTTGATTTAGAATCGATTCTTTTAATGTGGTTTGCTTCATATTTGTAGTAAAATGAAATGGAGAATAAATTTAGAAGACCTTTGACGAAACCAAGTGGAATTGGAGCAAAAAGAGGTCAAATTGGAATAAAGTAGAACTGGCAGGAAATTACTCTTCGTGACTCTGTGATGAAGAGGTCTCCATCGCGTTGCACACATATTAGAATCTCGTGATCGAATGGTAAGGGGTCGAGATAGCGTAATCCAGCGACACTGCTCATCGTGATCGCGTGAGCCAGATGTCACGCCTACGAAGGGTAAACTGAATGGCGCCTCGACAGATAGGGAATTTAACCAAATCTAATCCCAAAACCCTTCTTACACTCATGGACAATCGTTGTTTAGCTATGCAAGATTCAAACTAATAAAATAGAGAGATATTCATAGCTTAGCTTAATTTTTAGAAACAATTTCATAGTTTTTTATTTGGGGTCGAGACATTGAAGTTCAGTTGCCTCTCATTTCAGTTGCGGATTTGAAGATTATTTTCTAATTTATTAATATCTTTTACTCTTTCTTCATAATTTCTAGGAATGTGGGTGTGATGATTTGTATGACATTGTAGCTTTTGTGCTAGAAATAGACAAAGCTATTTGGGTGTTTGATTAATTGCTCTATTGCTTTTATAGTTCCTTATTTTGATTCTGGATTTCATGAAATAGGTTCAATCTAGATTTAATTTTTGAATTTATGGTTTGAGAGTGCATGCTCAATTCTAGATTCCGATATCTGTTCGATGCTCGAAAGATATTGATTGGCGTCGAGAATTTAACTGATAATCGAATCTTGACTTTGAATCTTGAATTGCAGATCGAAAGATGAAGGTTTAGGGTTTTGTTGTTGGGTTCAAGGCAGAACCTTCTAAGACAGGTCTAAGTTAAGGAAGTGGGTTATTTTGTAATTGTGTTAATGAGAACAAAAGGAGATATCAAAATAAAATGCATTGAGATCAAAATATAATTAGCGTTATTGACGATGAGTTAGCCTACACATTAGCGATTGAATGATTGTGGATTGAATTGCAATGGATCGTTGAGTGTTGATTGAATCTCAAGTTTTCCCAATTCCCATATATCCCTTGCTCGATATCGTCTTTGCCCCCATTAGAAGTGTAGTTATAACAATTTTCTTCTATTTTATATTTGTGTACCTTATATGTCTAGGTTCAAGCTAGTATCTAGTAAGCCTTTATCTTTTAAATTGTCGTTATATTGTTGCTTATGGGTTTCGACCCCGACTCTTACTTAGGTATTTATATTGATGATGACCACTCACTCTTTTAACTAGTTTTGGAGGGTGATTTGAGCATTATCACAACTCCTCCCAAGAAGTGATCGAGTTATTTTGCAACTCCGCCAACCATCTAGTAGCTTCACCCCTTAGAGAAAACGAGAATAACCTCAACCTTATGGACTCCTGTGAGATGTTTATGAACATAAACAGCCCACACACATCCACAAAAATTCTAAGGTGTTCATGGGGGTCTTTATGAGCCAAACCCCAAAACATTCCTCTTAATTGGAGAAGTTGTAGCATTGTTCCAGTTACATGAAGGACTGCCCTCCCAGCAGTAAGAGGTAATCAGATGTCTCCTGTGGTTTGTATACGTTCACGGGCATGTCATTCAAGTTATCCATGTTGTCATTTTGACCGTAATGACTATCATTGTCACTAACTTGGTCACTCATTGTATTAGACCTGCAAAACAGCAAACAACAACACAAAGCAAAAATCTACTATAATTAAACAAATTTACAAACTAATTTCTTAAATAAAATACTCAACCACCATTCCTTGGTAGCGGCGCTATTTTTAATAACGCTCAAACTAATCTTCATAACCAATTAAAAGTGTAAGCAGACGTCGTCAATAAAAATACCCAACTAAGAGTGGGGGTTGGATACCACATAGAATGGTACAAGGAAGGAATTCTATCAAGAAATTTGGAATGTAAAGTCATTCATTTGTAATAGTAAAAATAAGTGGGTGGATGAATCCACCAAATTTACGAAAATGGTTTTTTTATCACTAGTCACAATTAAACAACAATTTCAGAAAATCAAAGAAGTAACAAGTAATCTAGGGGTGAGGATTGGAAATCGGCATATCATAGGGGTAATTGTGTTGCTCTATAGTGATGAACATTCATGAATAGGCTGGGTCATTATCAATGATACTAATCTTCTTTCAATCTCATAGAATCACTTCATACAATCTCCTTTCGCTCTCTTCAATGTGCAATACCAGACCACCCAATACCTTACTCTATTATCTCTTTCGATGCATAAATAGGGAAAATAGATCTGACCCATAACATCTATTTTAAAGCAAGTTACAGACATCCAATCTAAATTGCTAGTATCAAACTAATTACCCACTCCAATCAATCTCTTTCGAGCATTAATTGGAGATCAGAAGTATGAATTAAGTTTGCAACCTTAACCCATCGATTAACCAATGCTAATTAGCCAAATCCATGTATAAAAATTAACAAAATAGAGAATAACACAATACCCACTACATTAAATCAACACCCAACCCCATAAATGCATCAGAAGATCTTGGAGTTTTAGCCACCCCTCACAAATTATAAAGAAATTATACCTTGCATAAGAATAGCCATGGGTAACATGAAATTAGAAAATTTAAGCAATACCCACTATGAATTTCAACTTCAAATTGTCAATTTCAAGAGCAAAAATTGAAAAACACCAAAACTAAAAGTGTTCTTCTCAAAGTAATGTTTTTCTCTCTCTAAGATGAGACTCAGAATTCTCTAACTATTTTCAGGACTTAGAAATTCTGGACTCTCTTCTTTCTCTCTCTTTTGGGCTATTTATAATTTCCTAAAAAATTGTCCCAAAACTCAATACATGACACATTGGGCGACGTTAGTCGGCCTTGCCGATCATACTAGGTGAATCATCAAATGATCCCTAGCTCGCCTTTCTCTTGCTCTAAGCTTTAGGTGTTTGAACCTCATTTTGCAAGCTCATTTGAGTTTTACTTTCACATTCGGTAAATCGTCGAGTACCCCTTTGTTCGTCTTTCAAGCATTAATGTTTTCTTCATGTATTGTTCCTTTCGGCAATGGTCATCAAGTTCACCTTTTTCATTCGTCAAGTCACCATTCCCATTTTTGTTCAGCGACCTAGCTTGATTAATTCCAGTGTTGTGCACTGTCTCTTTGGACGAGGTCATACCCTTTGGGCGATTCACTCTTCTTGCTAGGCCATCAACAATGTGAATTTTACACTTCTTTTTATATTTTTGGTCATTCTTTAAAATATTCATCCTTACCTCATCATTTAGCATTCAAAGCTGCAAATAATAAAAAAGTATTAAAATAGGACATAATTAGGCATTGAGCACACTAATTGTTAAGCTAAATAGTCCTCAAATGATATCAAATCTACCACTTATCAGGCTGTTGTGGAAGTATGCTCGGTTCTCTTATTAGTTCTTAGCTCTTTAGTGTATCTATCGGGCTTATGGGGTCTACTCATGTTTAATTAAACTTGCACTTGAGTGTACATTCTGGGCTTTTAGGGCCCTAGCTTGGTTAAGCTAGTTATTACTTACTTCATTTTAGTTCATTAGTACTCTCATGTGAATTTCTTTTTTAATCCAGCTCTTTTCACCTCTGTTGTGTTAAATTCTTGCATTTGATATTTCCTTTACTTTTCTTACTCAGTTGGCTTATGATGCCCACTGAGTACATATTGTTTTGGTACTCATGCTACAATCTGCATATGTTTTGTGATGTTGGTCTGAGCACCTGCATCTTTTTTGAGATCGAGCCAGTTGTTGTCGCATTCAGAGGCGATGGTGAGCACATTCCATTCTGAACTTTAGTTGTCTCCATCTGTATTTTTTATGACTAGACTTTTGTATTTTGAAAAAAGTCATTATATTTTAGGTCCACTTTTGGGACTTGTAGTCCTTTATTAGCAGCTCTGGACTTCACGTTCAGGGAGTGATCTCTTGATTTATGTATATATTGGTTTTTGATTCCAATATTTATCTTGGTCATCATGTTAAATTGTTTTTTTCAATTCATTTCTGCCTTTATACCTATTATACATCATTCCGAGTGAGTTGACTTACCTACTGGTGGGTTATAGCAGGTGTCATCATAACTCAAAAAATCAGGTCGTGATAAGAAATTAGTGTTATAGATGATTGTAAAGTACATCTTGACCCCAAAATTCCCCTCTCATTGTTTATAACCCAAGAACTTGCATCCTTTGTCAATTTCCTTTACGTTAGAAGTTACAACACATCAACTTTCCATTGATTAAAATAGCACTTGTTCATCGTAATAGTTTAACTTCATTTTTTTATTTGCTAAGCAATCTTTTCCATGGGGGTTCGACATTTGGCTCCTAAGAATAGTCGCTATATTACTTCTACGGTCACATACACTTGGTTATGCGTTTGTACGCAACACCATACTTGTTTCATATTTGTGCTAATGGGATGATTCGTAGATAAGTTCCTAAGGCATATATGATGAGTATTTTTTAGGAATGTTATAATGCCCTATTAAGAGGCATGATAGTGGTATTAAGAAAAGTCATAAGATTTTGTAATGCAGTTACTATTGGCAAACTCTTCATGAAGATACCCATGACTATGCAATGGCTTGTGATCGATTTTAGGGAGAAATGGATATATAAAGGAACCACGAGCTTTCTCTTACCCCAACTCTTGACATTGAACTTTTTAAATACGTGGTGCATTGATTTTATGGGCCCATTTGTGAGCTTGCATGAGATAAAGTGCATATTTGTAGCTGTTGATGATGTTTTCAAATAGCTGGAGACAGTTGTGCTTCCTATTAATGAACGCATGAATGTCACAATGTTCCTAATGTGAAATATTTTCCATGAATTTTGTATACCACGGGTAATTATTAGTGATGGAGGCTCACTTTTGCAATTGGTTGTTTCGAGCTCTACTTGAAAAGTATGGAGTGAGGCATAATATAGAGACACCTTATCATCCGCAATTGAATAGGCAAGTTGAGGTTCCCAACAGAGAAATAAAGACTATCCTTGCGAAGACTATGAATGCAAATAGAACACATTGGTATAGGAAACTAAATGACGCTTAGTGGGTGTATAAGATTATGTTCAAAACCCCTATAGTATGTCTTTTATTGTATTGTGTTTGGAAAATCATATTTTATGCCAACAAAGCTTGAGCACAAAGCCTTAAGGTTGCTTTAAAATTTAATCTGGAATGTAGGGCCGCATTTGATCAGCGGCTTGGTCAATTGAATGAGATGGATAAATTTTAGCTTAAAACTTATGAGAGTTCAGCCTTATACAAGGAAAAGATGAATATGCATCATGAGCGAAAGATTGAAAAGAGAAACTTTGCTCCAGGCAATTTGGTTCTTCTTTTCAACTCAAGGCTTCGATTGTTTCCTAGCGAGATGAAGTCCAACTGGCTGGGACTGTTTTGAGTGGTACAAGTGTTCCTAGATTGTGCAATTAGTATTGAGAACCAACAAGGTAGACAGTTGAAGGTAAATGGCCAGTGTGTGAAATAATATATAGGAACTACGGAGGAGATAAGGATAGTGGACGTCATGGTAATTAGGCAAAAAGTGTTGTTGCAGGATCAGATGCATCAACCTATTTTACGACCCATAAATGAAACCATGTACCATCGATTGGACTCGTGGATCTCAGATAAGAAATTCTTTCAATTCTTCAAACCCGATCTGACCTACAACCCTTTTGCATAAATACCCTCCTAAATCAAATAACCCTTCCAATTTACACCAACACATACTATCAAACATATCCCATCACGCACTGTAGCCCTCCCAACACCAAGTTCACCTTTAGTTTGTGATAAATTGTTCGGCACCCAATGTATAAACAAAAGAAATAATGGGTTAAGGTGTTGTAAAGTTTCTGGATAGTTTTGTGTTGGTATTGGAAGTGTTGTACTATTTTTTTCATACATCAATACAAGTTATGAAGTTTCATCCTATTAATCTTCTATTTTGTGGTTATAATACCTTAACTAGGGGTTGCTTCTTAGGAGTTTGATTTGTAGATCAATGGGCTGGAAGGTTTTAGTAAATTATTTGTATAAAAGTAAAATTGGGTGTGTTATTGTGTCATATGAATTGATTAGGGTGAAATAAAATGATAAGAATGAAATTGAGGCTGTCGCAGATACCACGAGGGCATTTTATGGCATGTGCTTCGTTCCATGAACTCTGGTTGCCATTTGTGGAACTCAGATCTACAACCTGGTATTTTACCTGAGAATCATGAGGTCCATATATGAATCATGAATGAATCTAAGGACCGTAGACGATTCTCGTGGTCCTTGGTTCTGAACCCCAGTTATGAAACTAAAAATCATGAGAGGTTTACATGGACTATGGTTCATTTCATGGGCAAAACCACTCGTGAACCCTATATTTTATGAAATTTCTATTATTTATTCTTGCTTATTTTTTATGAGGGTATTAATACACTATCTAGTAAGTACCATGCCTTTGAAATAGACCCTAAAAAGAGGGGGAACAGACCTATCACCTAGCAGGACGTCGGGGCTCTGAAATTTTATAGGCGGCTTATTGACCAGCCCAGCGAATCTGAAAGGACTGGATCAGGGGAAGTTTATCAAGTTGAGCCTAATCCAAATTTTAAGGCCCGGGCCTCACAATGAGACGCAAGGCAACTAGCTACCACTCTAGAACCACTAAAGGTTTTGTCCCAAATAAAAACACCGACAAACCCCAACTCTCTCTAGTCTGAAGAGTGACGGGGGTCATCAAATGATGGCAACAATAATATTCCAGATTCAATTTCTACTTTGGGTTCAAGAAATTCTAAATATGATACATGGTAGAAGATATTTTTGGGAACAGTTACACATGAATCTGAATATCGATGGAGAGTCGAGATAAAAAGGATTCAGGTTTCTCATACTTGGGATGTTAGGAGATGGTGTGTCCCTGGCATGTTGCAATTTTATACGAGGGATGCCTCGCCATCTAAAAATTACATAGAGTCCACATTCACTTGATATCGGTTTGGTTGGATGGCTGAGCCTTTAAGAAATAACAGCCCCATGCTTGTACGGGAGTTTTATGCTTCATACTCAGCGTTAGTTCATCAAATCACCCCACTGATTGAATGGTTAATAACTCAGCACCTGCTCACTAACTTATTAGTACGGCGCGTACCTTTTGATAACTTAGAGTGCACAATTTAGTGCCTTTTGTTTGGACTGGAGTATGAGTTTACCGTAGCTAAAACAGAGTTTGACCACCGTATGAAGATGGTAAGGGAAAAAAACAAAATTAAAGATCTGGTTCTGAAGGTCAAGGTATTGAGATTGGTTACAGGATACATTACCGAGTGTGGTAAGAAGGCCGACTAGGTTACTAGCCGGGATCAAATAAAAAAGGCATCCTTAAAATTTTGCAGTAAAGTTTTTATGTGCTATTGTTTGCACTCGTCTTTGACCCATTTAGTTTTCCACCATTTAACAGTAGCATGTGAAAGTTGTAGATCTTTTATTTGAATATCTAAAACACTAGCAAGAAATCTCCATAGTTTTGTAGATGTGAAGGAGGTTAAAAAATTATGAGACATGGTCTCAGATTTTAGATTTTTGCAAAACCAACACCTCGATTCTAACAGAAAAAATGGAGACTGGACACCATGCAACCGAACAATTTCCCAAAGATACATCTTGGCCAACTTTTCAGCATTATAGGTTACCTGAATTGGTACAAGGTGTGCAGATTTATGGCAAAAAATTTAAGCCAATACTGAGACTACTAGCAGTTACCCTTATATGGAACTAATGAAAGAGAAGGAAGTATGAAAGAAAACACTCCTAAAAAAACCTTATTATTTAAGGTTTAACACTAATATTTGGAAGTTGGGGATAATTGTACATCATAGTTTTGATGAGATTCCTTTAGTTTGAGACAATATGATGCACTATCTAGAGAACTATACACTAGGGATTTAATATATCCTCGTCATTTGACATCCACCAAACGGAGGCCTACTAAAATGTAGCATAAATCGTGCATAAAAATGAAATCCAGGGATATACATATGGCTTATGTTTGAGGAATTCCGCAGGTGACCTAATATACACATCAGTAGAGGAAATTCAGGAATGCACTAATATAGAGGAAGATGGTATAACTATAAAGGAAGCACTTGCTCATTATCTGGAAACAGAATCTATAGTGCTACCAAAACTTTTAACCTAAGTGTGGTATGTTCCGTAGAATACAACACTGATAGTCGAGGACATTCGATACATGCCTCAAATGGGACAAGTTTTGATACAACACAAAAACAAAGAAGGTAATAAACTAGCAGACTTTCTAGCTAATTTGGATTTTGATAATCAAGGCAGTCTAAGTTTAAATCGTTCACTGAATTACCAAGTTAAGATAGAAAGATTTTTAACATTGACAAATAGAAAATCCCTACTATGATATTTCAGACAATGAAAATTATTCGACACAGGGAAGGGGGTAAAGGGGAAATAATTGTTATATCATGATAGCAGTCAAAAGAGGAGTAAACAATGCATGCTAATTTATTCATGCTCATTTTACCTAAAAGGAAAAGAAACAACTCAAATCATATATCTTCCAAGTCACATGAAGCTTAATCTATCAAGAACACAAAAAAACTCCAAATCAAACCAAAGGCGAATTGGAGTTTATATTCAAAATATAATTGAAGGATCTATTTACAGAAGGCACTTCAGATTACCTACAAGCTGGACACAAAGATAAGGTACTGCAAGATTGGAGGACCATATAAGCTCTTTATAATTTGTTGAGCTTGGAAAATAAAAATCAACGATGAAGAAGCTATTGGAAAAGAGATAGATGCATTGAGTTTCTACAAAAGTAAGAAGGGAGATACTCACCGTGTTGATGAAGCAAGATACATTCGAGATAGGACTAACTTCATTGGAGAACATGAACCCTATATTAGGTATGGTGATGGTCAACAACTCTTGAAGGAAATGCTGAAAAGTAGGTAACGATGCTAGAGCTTTTTTCCCTTATACGCTCTAAAAAGAGGGTATGTCGTGTTTTTGTATCCTATATAGAGTAAGGATTCCAAATCTTCAAAAAGTTATAGGTAAGTGTGCTATCTTGGCACTCTCTTTCTATATTATGCAAATCTAAAAAGAGCGATGGAAAGTAAATTTCAGGTTCCATAGTGTCGAGTAGGTATTAGCCCAGAAGGTGAAGAGTTGCATTCCTAAATGCAAAGTGAAGACACAGACAAAGGATAGTTCAAGATTTTTTTTGTTTTTATAACTTCTATTCTAGACTTTGGGCCGGTCACTGTTGGACCGATTGGACTTTTTCTTGGATTCATTATTTTTAATGTATACATACCAATAAAATTGTCCCACTAGGTCCAATTTAACTATAAAAAAATTATGCTTTCACCTTGAGTACACCTCTTAGGAAATCCACTCAGTTCTAGAAGATAGAAGTCACTTTACTAACCTACACAATTAATTGATAATTACTCCATTTGTTTATTAATATTTCTCCACAGTATTAAAATACATTTTTTACTTGTACTTGTCCAGTATAATATATCAATAGATTTTTTTCTTTTTTACTTTTTCACATGAACTACTAATTTCCTAAATTATTTTCAAGATTTTTTGAAATGATAATAGTCATGGGGATAATAGTAAAACATGCACTTTATATATTATTATTTTTTAAAGAGTGAAAAGTCTATTATGGATAAGTAAAAGTAAACAAAGGGGCATTTAACATAGTTTCTTTGTTTCATAAAAATCCACTCATTTAAATAGGAGTAAATTTGGTTAAACAATTAATATAATCTTAATTATGCGAGACACTACTTATTTTGCATAAAAAATAATATAAAAACACCATTTATTATAAAAAAAGGAGTATGACACCCACCCCTTTTAGGATGTATCATATATATATATATAGGATACATACACTAGTTTTGACGTACGTGCTTTGCACGTGAATATCAAACCATGTACTACACTATTTTTACAAATAAGGTGAATATTATAAAACAAAAAAATTAAGTAAACAATTATAAAATGAATCATAAAATATAAATTCCTACGGAAAGTGGATGAAAACTTTCATATGGTTACTAATGAAAGTTAGTCACTCTTAAAATCTCTTAGTTACACCTCTTAAATATGTTTTCTCCGTCCTCCCCCATAATGCATTACTTAGTTATTATTGTATTGTTGGAGTTCTTAATTTTACTATAATATAATTTAATATAATATGATATAATAAAAATATTGATATAAAATTTTCACGACCCAAGGTAGACCCTAGGTGTAACATGGCGTATAAAACCCCGAGAGGCTCTACACAAGCCACTTAGCATACATCATACTAGATAATAGAAATTTAATAGAATTTAAATGACAATATCCAAACATAAGAGTTTTATAAAGTGAAGAGGAAGTCTCAACAATGTCTCAAAGCCATCTAGTACAAAGAGTGATCGGGACGTAACCCGTACATCACATACAAAATTGAAATGTAAAGAAAATATGAAATAATGTCTTGGTCCTCGGAACATGAGGACTCGCCAATCTTCGATATCTACTAAGTGATCCTTAGCCACAGAGATGCGAACCTGGAGCGTCGGACCCTACATTTGAGAGAATGTAGGCAAGAGTATGCGTTAGTACAAAAATTTATCAAGTATGATAACATTGCATAAAGATATGAAATCATGTTAAAAAGGACCTTTTCATGATATACATTGACCAAGTTAAAACATGAGATAAGAGAGTTAGAAGACATAATTCATAAAAACATGGTCAATATAAGCTAACATCCTTAAAACATTCGTGATATACTTCTTGAAGTAACCTTGATTCATTAGTGTGGGAGGTTTATCTTTTACCAACATTTAAGACCATGTGAGCTATTAACATGGAATCCAGTGTCTACCCCACACCGAAAAGAGGTTTTCTCACTTGTCAAGGTAAGAACCATAAACTTCTAGCTTACGTGGATCCACAAGCTAATGTCTATCCAGAGAACCTATGGTGACATAGTTGATGGGACATGGGTAATCGCCACTTGTCCACTCAGTGCTAAGCATAACTCCCACAAAATATTCATTATTCTTAAATTTTTCTCACATTCTTGAGACATGGGTAATCGCCACTTGTCTTATCATTGGAGTTCATGGGTAATCACCGCTTGCTTCATTATTAGAATAGCTCCTTAACTTTGATTCATTTTAGGTGAGAAGACCTTTCAACCTTAGAATTTTTTATGTGAGAAAACCTTTCACATTCATGTATTGAGTAATTATGTGAAAATTCCTTTAACAACAATCAATCAACAACAACATCATTTATGTTTTACTCTGAAAGTAATGTTATATAATATTTTATCAATTTCATAAGAACATGCATATTTCCATAATTCACCTTTCATTTTTCAAAACCTACTTTCAAACATTAAAATCATGAAAACATGGGTTAAGTATGGTTCATGGGAATTCATCTTAAAACATGAAATTCTCTCAATTCATGCATAATAGTTCATTAAACAATCAAATAAATCAATATTGAAAGGAACCCATGACATGAAAGAAAACCCTAACTTCAATTGGAGATTTCTAACTTCAAAAATTGGGGAATTTAGGAACTCTATGGAGGAAAGTGCTCCATATATGAAGACTATCAAACCTTGATGACAAAAGCTTACTATGAATTGTGAAATATGAGTCTTGGCTTGAAACGCTAGCCTTCTTCTTCAAGCTTCTAGAGAGAGAATATTTAAGAGAATGACTTGTTCTTCTTTTGAGAATTTGAGAGAATGAATTGATTTGGATGATTTTGGGGTTAAATAGTTTATATAGGGCTTCTAATAGAGGGTAAAAAGACATAGTATTAGGCTAGAATAATTGGGAAAAGACCCAATAACCCTTCTTAAAATAACCGCCGAACTCACCGACGACCCGACCTATGGTCTGTTGGTCAAACCACGGACTGTACTGGTTGATCGTCGACCTGTTCAAAGACCCTAGCTTTGGGCTTCCAATGATGGACCCATGTACGGTCCGTCGGTCAACCTACGGGCCGTACATACTTAGTCATGGGTCTCCACTTTTGGCTCTAAAATTTCACTAAGTTTGGGACTCACCTACGAGACTTACCTATGACTCGTGCATTGGACAACGGACCATTCTGGCGAACCGTAGAAAAGTACTGGAACTTGAAAACTTTTAGGAACCTAGACTAGCCAACCACGAGTCGACCTACGGACCGTGTGTTAGTCCATGGGTCGTGGGTGGCTTCGTTGGTACTGGCACCAGACCCTGCACAATCTGTAACTTCTACCCTTTTTGAATTCGAGGTGTTACATTATCTGCGCCTTGGGAACATTCGTCCTCGAATAAGGAACTTAATCTAACAGCCCCCAAGATGAATGCAATTACAAAAAATGCACATATCCGAGGAGGAAACATCAACTCCAAGATAAAGCATGTTCAAAACATCATATCATTAAGTATATATGCAACTCATACTCAAATGCACATAAACATGTAGAAATAAATCAAATTAATCCTTTTTTTCAAAATTTACCTTTTCATAATCATGCATAATGAGGAAATCGTGTAAATATCTAAGACACATGACACCAAAAGGGTAAACCATGAGGATCTAGATACCTCAAGATAGAGTAGGGAAAGAAGGAAAAAGATGAGAATAACAGGACATAATATCGGCCTCGGCCTCCCAAGTAGAACCCTTAACTAATTGATTCCTCCATAGAACTTTTACGGAAGCAACTTCCTGGTTTATCAACTTCTTAACTTGCCGGTCTAAAATCTCAACCAGAACTTCCTTATAAGAAAGATTCTCCTTAACTCCCAAACTTTCTAAGGGAACTATAGATGTCGGGTCTCCAACATATTTCTTCAATAGGGAGACATGGAAAACTGGATGCACCAATACCAAGTCATTAGGCAATTCATCTCAAAATCTGATATGGGCCCACATCACGGGGACTAAGCTTCCCTTTCTTCCCAAATCTCATTACACCCTTCATGGGTGAAATTTTCAAGTAGACCGAATCATTTACCTCAAACTCAAGATCTCTTCTTCTAACATTGGCATGGACTTTTGTTGACTTTGAGTCGTTTTCAACCTTTCTCTAATAAGCCGAACTTTCTCTATAGCCTCTTGTACCAACTCGGGACCTAGAAAGGGGATTTCACCCACTTCAAACCAGCCTATCGGAGATCTAATCTTCCTACTATATAGAGCCTCAAATGGAGTCATGCCAATACTTGAGTGACAGCTACTGTTATATGCAAACTCAATCAGAGGCAACTGATCATCCCAATTACTCTTGAAGTCAATTAAACATGCTCTCAACATATCTTCCAAAGTTTTGATAGTACGCTCCGCTTGCCCAGCAGTTTGTGAATGAAAGGTTGTACTAAGTTTAACATGAGTACCAAGATCCTTTTGGAAATATTTCAAAAACTGAGAAGTTAATTGGGTACCACAATCGGAGATAATGGACAAGGGCACTCCATGCAACCTAACTATTTCTCTCAAATACAACTTAGCATAGTCTTCCACCGAATACGAAACCTTCAAGGGAATAAAATGAGCCCATTTCGTCATTCGATCTACAATAACCTAAATCAATTCATGTTGCCACCAGGTACGTGGTAAACCAACAATGAAGTCCATATTCAGATTTTCCCACTTCCACGTAGGAATGATAATATCTTGGGAAAAACCTCTCGGCTTTTGATGCTCAACTTTCACTTGTTGACAATTAATATATTTAGCCACAAATTCTGGAATATCCTTCTTCATCCCATTCCACCAATAGATCTCCCGCAAGTCACGGTATATCTTGCTGGCTCCTGGGAGAATGTAATATCGAGAACTATGTGCCTCTGATAAGATTTTCCCTTCAAGTCATCAACGTTAGGAACACACAAACAACCTTGGTATCTAAGCACACCATCTCCCCCTTGGGAGAAAGCCTCTACGGACTTTTTAAGCACCACTTCCTTCAATTCAACCAAAGTTAGATCAAGACCTTGCTTGGCTTTCATATCTTCCACAAAAGATGATTCTGAACCATCGTGAACCAAAACACTACCTTTGGTAGAGTCAAATTAGCAACATCCAATTGGGTTAATCTATGAACATCTCTAACAAACTCCTTTTTGTCATCCTCAATATGAGAAACACTATATATCGATAACCGACTAAGAGCATCCGCCACCACATTTGCTTTGTAGGGGTGATAAAGAACACTCATGTCATAATCCTTTAGTAACTCATGCCACCTCCATTGGCGAAGATTTAGATCTTTCTGCTTAAACACATATGGCAAACTCTTGTGGTTGGTAAAGACATCTAAATGAACACCATACAAATAATGCCTCCAAATCATAAGAACAAACACAATTGCCGCTAGTTCAAGGTCATGGGTAGGATAATTCTTTTCATGATCCTTAAGTTGCCTTGAAGCATAGGCAATGACTTTCCCATTTTGCATAACAACACATCCCAACCCAATTCAAGAAGCATCGTAATAAACAACAAACCATTGATTCCTTCCGGTATGGTCAACACTAGAGCGGAAATAAGTCTATCCTTTAACTCTTGGAAACTCTTCTGTCATGCTTATGACCATATGAACTTAGCCTTCTTTTGTGTCAATGCCTTCAATGGAGAGGCAACCGAAGAAAATACTTCAACAAACCTTCTATCTTAATTAGCCAAACCCAAGAAACTTCTGATATCCGAAGGGGATAGAGGTCTAGGCCAACTCTTGACCGCATCCGTCTTCTTAGGATCTACTTCAATACCCTTACCAGAAATAATATGACCAAGAAAGGCCACACACCTTAGCCAAAACTCACATTTGCTAAACCTTGCAAACAGTTGTTGGTCCTTGAGGACTTGCAACACAATCCTCAAAAGATCGGTATGCTCTCCTTCACTTCTTGAATAGATCAATATGTCATGAATGAACAGATCACAAACATATCAAGGTATTGTCTAAACACCATATTCACCAAATCTATATATGCAGCCAGAGCATTAATCAACCAAATGACATTACTGGTGTGCTCCCTTATTGTTTGTTAAAAAGAAAGATGGTTCACTTCGTATGTGTATTAACTACCGGCAATTGAACAAGGTTACCGTTAAGAAATCATCGTGAAACACTTCTGGAAACTCGTTAACAACGGGGACCAACTCAAGAGTAGGGATTTTGGAATCCATCTCCCTAACCCAAACAACATGGTATAAGCAACCCTTAAAAAACATCTTTCTAGCTTTAAGACAAGAGACAGACTGACTCTTAAGCATAGAATTTCCCCCTTTCCACTCTAGGATGGGTTCATTTGGGAGCTGAAACTTGACTTCACGGGTTCTACAATCAATAGAAGAATAACATGAATGCAACCAATCCATACCAATAATATAATCAAAATCTAGCATATCAAACTCTACAAGATCAACATGAGTGACTCTATGGGACAAGGAGAAGGGACACTTTCTATAGAACCTCTTAGCCACAATAGAATCACCAACATGAGTATAGATAGAAAAAAGGATCTAACGATGCATCAGGAAAAATATCAAACCTTATAGACACATATGGCGACACAAAAGACAAGGTAGCACTAGGGTCAAGTAAAGCATAAACATCAAATTCAAATACTTTCAACATACTGGTAACAACATCAGGAGAACCCTCTTGATCATAACAAGTCCGAAGTGTATACAATCTGTTTTGCTTCTGACTCCCACTAGAACCGAACGAAGGATTAGTTTGATCCCATCGGTGATTATCTCCTTCATTCTTAGAAACTGAGAGACAATCCCTTATCTTGTGATCCGTCATACCACAACCAAAGAATGCATTGAAATCGGCTAGACATCTACCCTCATATTTCTTTTCACACTTAGCACAAGTTGGCAATTAAGATCCACTACCATTTCCTCCTTGAGGCTTAGAATTAGATACCCTATCTTTATTGAACTTATGAAGAGCATTGGAGGAACCTTGACTGGAAAACCTTTGTCGGAACTTAGAATGACCTGTCCATCGGACCTAGAGTGTGAGAAGTTACCATCACTGGTCTTGACCCTCTTTTCCTCCCTACACCTTTCCTTAAGTTTCTCCTTTTCAATTTTTTGAGAATGAACCATGAGACGAGAAATGTCCATATCATTGATAAGCATAGCGGTATGAAATTCCTTAACCACCATCTCGGACACACCTGAAAAAAACTTACTCATTGTTGCCATAGGATCGGTAATCATAGTAGGAGCATATCGAGACAATTGTGTGAACTTCAAAGAATATTCCTTCACACTCATGTTTCCTTGATGAAGGTTGATCAATTCAAGCACCATTACCTCCCTCATCTCAAGGGGAAAGAACCTATCAAGGAAAGCAACCTTAATTTTTCCAAATCGAGAGGACCCACATTAACTGCGCTCCCTTCCTTCCATTGATTAAAAAAAACTTGAGCAACACCCTTAAGTTGGTAAGTGTCCAATTCCGCCTTTTTCACCGGCGTCACTCCCGTGATCATCAACACCTTATACACTTCATCAATGAAATCTTGAGGATCTTCCTCAACCTTAGAACCATGAAACTCCGAAGGCTTAATTCTAGTGAAATCCCTCACTCTAGATGCCGACATACCCACATTTAGGTTTAGGGGGACCACAACTCCCTATTGGCTTGAGACAACACTTGAAAAGCAGCCCTAAACTCCGCATTAGTCACTTGTTCGGCCAAAGAATCGACCAGAACTTGAGGAGCTTCTCATTCTACATTCTCTCCTGCATTCCTTCTAGAATATACCTTTCGATTGGACATATCCTGTAGAGCATGATATAAGGATTACGAGAGACACATTATAGAGTTAAACTATATCGCACAACTTAAGTGTAATGTGGACCCTCACAGTGAGTGGCCAAGTGGATTTCACCTCCCACGACCACCAAGATAGCTCGTGGTAGGGACCATGGGTCATGGTGATGTCTGTGAAGGGAGGCAGTAGATACCCAAAAGATAGCCTCCTCCCAAGAGCCACTTGACGGCTCGTGGAGGTAGGCATGTGGGGTGAAGGGTTTGAGCGGTGGCAAGCCAAGCCACTGCTCAAGGACCACAGTTGGCACCACGGCTCATGAGAGCGTGAAGAGCTTCGTGAAGGTGGGTAGGCATTTTTTAATTTAGGGGCTTATGGGACTTTTCTAGATTTCTTTATAACAAAGCTATGTCATTTTACCAAAGACTTGGACCCTTATATAAGTGATTTTAACCCCATTATTCACCCATTCAAGTCATTTTTCTAAAAACCCAAAAGAAAAACCAAAGTTATTTCTCTCTAAATATTTCTCTCTCTAGAACTTGAAGAAGAAGAAGGGTTGAAGCTAGGGCTCAGGGTCAAGTCTCCATTCTCCATTGTTGTGGGCTTTGATAGCAAGGTATGATGGCTTTCATCCATGGAATCCTTGCATTCATGGAGACCCTAAGTTTTCCCAATTGAAAAGGTAGAAATTCCCCAATTTGAGTTAGGGTTTTCTTCTAAGTAATGGGTCTTTGTGAATGTTGACCCAATTGATTGAATTATGACTTATTATGCATGACTTGAGAGTATTACATGATTTTTGAATGAATTTACATGTACCTATGCTTAAACCATGTTTCTCAATATGAAATTGATGTAAATGGGTTTTACTCTACGAAGGGAGAATTTATGGATTTCAGTGTATTCTTATAGGATAAATAAGGTACATTATGAATTGCTTTGAGATTGACGCATATGTGATGATTATGAGATGAATTTCTTTGAGATTGAAGTATATATGAAGATTATGATATGTATTGCTTTGAGAGTGAAGCATATTTTATGAATTATTGATTATTGATGTAATTGTTGTGGAAGGGATAGTTCCCCACTTGATTTTCTTATGTATGAATGTGAAAGCTTTCTCACATTGAATGATTCTAGGTTGAAAGGATTGCTCACCTAAAATGAATCTAAGCTAAAGACTATGAAATTGATGAGGCTAGAGGTGATTCCTCATGTCTTTAAAATATAAGCTAGAATATGTTATGATAGGTGATGAGCTTGGATTGTTGCTTGAGTTTGCCTTCTATGATGAGTAAGACTAGTGGCGGATTACCAATGTCTTGACTAAGTGTGAATTGAGGTTACTTCAAGAAGTACTCCTTTTATGAGAATTGATCTATTATGTGCATTGTTATGCTTTATGACTTATGTTGTCTAATCTTATGTTATGTTTATGCAAGCTATCATATTTAGTATATTTTTGTACTAACTCATACTCTTGCCTACATTTCTTATCCAAATGTAGGGTCCAGCATTTTCGACTCTCATCCCCGTGGCTAGGATCTATAGTAGAGGCAAGGTTGAAGATTGGTGAGTCCCCATAGCATTCGAGGATTTGGCCACCATTTCTCTGATGTTCTTTTCATTTTAGTTTTGAATATTGTTGTATGGGCTGTGTCCCTAGAATCTTTTGTATTAGATGATTTTTGAAACAAGTGTATTAGACTTCCTCTTTGCAATTAAAGACTTTGACTGTGTTGAAAATGTTTTTAAATCTCATTGATTTCTATTATCTTGACTATAAAAGCTAAGTGGCTTATATGAGGCCTCTCGGGGTTTTGTATGCCATGTTACATCTAAGGGGTACCCCTGGGTTGTGACAAACTTGGTAATCAGAGCAAAAGGTTTAGAAAGGTTGTAGGATGTCTCAAAACCAAGTCAAGTAGAGTCTTGTTCATAAGTGTGAAGCGCGCCACATTTATGAATGAGAGGCTCCAAGATGGTTAGGAAACTTCACTTCTTCATTACTCTAAGTCGTGCGATAGAGTTTAACTCTATAAGGTCTCTCTCCTAATCCTTAACCGATTGTCTATAAGATATGACCACTCGAAAAGCTTTTGCTACAAGGACCGAGGAAGAAGATATTGGTCAAGGAGCTCCTCCTCAAGCTCCTCAAACTCTGGTTGACCCTTTGGCCGAACAAGTGACTAATGTGGAGTTTAGGATTGCTTTTCAAGTTTTGGATCAATCTGTGACGGCCCAATACAATAGGGAGGTTGTGGTCCCTGTGAACCCAAATGTGGGTACGGCGGCATCTAGAGTGAGGGATTTCACTAGGATAAATCCTCTGGAATTCTATGGTTCTAGGGTTGAGTAAGATCCTCAAGAGTTCATTGATGAGGTTTGCAAGGTGTTGGCTATTATGGGAGTGACTCCGGTGAAAAAGGAGGAATTGAACGCTTATCAACATAAAGGTGTTGCTCAAATTTGTTTCAACCAATGGATAGAAGCAAGATCGGAAGATGTGGGTCCCTTAGAGTGGGAAAGGTTCAAGTCTGCTTTTCTTAATAGGTTTTTTCCTCTTGAGATGAGGGAGGCAAAAATTCTTGAGTTTATTAATTTCTGACAAGGGAACATGAGTGTGAAAGAATGTGCTTTGAGTTTCACTCAATTATCAAAATATGCTCCCTCTATAGTTGCCGACTCTAGGGAAACGATGAGAAAGTTCATTTCGAGTGTGTCTGAATTGGTAGTGAAAGAATGTCGTACTGCTATGCTTGTCCATGACATGGATATTTCTCGTCTCATGGTTCATTCCCAACAGATTGAAAAGGACAAACTTAAGGAAAGGTCTAGGGAGACAATAAGGGCTAAAACCGGTGATGGTAATTTCTCTCATGCAAGGTCTGATGGACATAGTCGTCCTAGGTATCGACAAAGGTTTTCTGGGCATGGTTCCTCCAATGATCCTAAGTTCAACAAAGATAGGGTGTCTAACCCTAAACCTCAAGGAGGTGGTAATGGGTCTTCATTGCCAAATTGTGCTAAGTGTGCAAGAAATCATGAGGGTAAATGTCTAGTGGGTTCCCATGCTTGTTTTGGTTGTGTTATGGACAACAAGATAAGAGATTGTCCTTCAGTTGCTAAGAATGAGGGAGATAATCGTTGTAGGGCTCTACCCTATCCTTCATCCGGTCCAAGTGGTTCAGGTTCTAATGCTCCCAACCAAAATATGTTATATGCACTTCAGACTCGTGGTGAATAAGAGGGTTCTCCTAATGTGGTTACCGGTATGTTGAAAGTCTTTCAACTTGATGTTTATACTTTACTTGATCTCAGTTCTACCTTGTCTTTATTGACGCCATATGTGGCTATGAGATTTGATGTGCTTCTTGATGTGTTGTTAGATCCTTTTTATGTCTCTACTCTTGTTGGTGATTCTGTTATGCCTGAGAGGGTCTATAGAAAGTGTCTCGTCTTCTTATCCAATAGAGTTACTCTTGTTGATTTGGTAGAGCTCGATATGCTAGATTTTGATGTTATCCTTGGTTTGGAATGGCTGCACTCTTGTTATGCTTCTATTGATTGTAGAACCCGTGTAGTTAGATTTTAGTTTCTGAATGAGCCTATATCCTAGAGTGGAAGGGGGAAATTCAATGCCGAAAGGTTGGTTTATTTCATGCCTTAAGGCTAGAAAGATGATCTCTAAGGGTTGCATGTACCATTTAGTTAGGGTGAGGGATATAGATTCCGAAACCCCTATTCTTGAGTTGGTCCCCATTGTTAATGAGTTTCCAAAAGTGTTCCCAGATGAGATACCCGGTATTCCTCTAGAAAGGGAAATAGACTTCGGTATTGACCTTCTCCCAGATACACACCCTATTTCCATTCCTCCTTACCGAATGGCTCTGGTAGAATTAAGGAACTAAATGAGCAATTGAAAAATTTGTTATATAAGGGTTTCATCCGATCGAGTATCACTCCATGGGGTGCTCCAGTTTTATTTGTTAAAAAGAAATATGGTTCACTCCATATGTGTATTGACTACCGGCAATTGAATAAAGTGACCATTAAGAATAAGTATCATTTTCAAAGAATAGATGACTTGTTTGACCAACTCCAAGGGGCGAGTTACTTTTCCAAGATTGACCTTAGGTCGGGTTATCACCAATTGAGGGTGAAGAATGATGATATTATGAAAACAACTTTTAGAACCCGGTACGGTCATTATGAGGTTTTGGTAATGTCGTTTGGTTTGACTAATGCTCCGGCGGCATTTATGGATTTGATGAATATGGTGTTTACACAATACCTTGATATGTTTGTAATTGTATTCATTGATGATATATTGATTTATTCGAGAAGTGAGGATGATCACATCAATCATTTGAAGATTTTGTTGTGAATTCTCAAGGACCAACAACTCTTTGCGAAGTTTAGCAAATGTGAGTTTTGGCTAAGATCCGTAGCTTTTCTTGGCCATATTGTTTCAATTAAGGGTATTGAGGTAGATCCTAAGAAGATGGATGCGGTCAATAGTTGGCTTAGACATTTATCCCCTTCGGACATTAGAAGTTTCTTGGGTTTGGTTGTTTATTACAGAAGGTTTGTTAAGGGATTTTCTTCGATTGCCTCTCCATTGACCGCTTTGACTCAAAATAAGGCAGAGTTCATATGGTACGAAACATGTCAGAAGAGTTTCCAAAAATTGAAAGATAGACTTACTTCCGCTCCGTGTTGACTCTACCGGAAGAGACTGATGGTTTTGTTGTTTATTATGATGCCTCAAGAATTAGGTTAGGATGTGTACTCATGCAAAATGGGAAATTCATTGCCTATGCGTCAAGGCAACTTAAGGTTCACGAGAAGAACTATCCTACATATGATCTTGAATTAGTGGCAGTGGTTTTTGCCTTAAGGATTTGGAGGCATTATTTGTACGGTGTGCATGTAGATGTGTTTACCGACCACAAGAGTTTGTAATACGTGTTTAATCAGAAAGATCTTAATCTTCGACAAAGAAGGTGGTTTGAGTTACTTAAGGATTATGATATGAGTTCTCTATCACCCCGATAAGGCAACTGTGGTGGCGGATTCTCTTAGCCGATTATCAACGGGTAGTGTTGCCCATATAGAAGAGGGGAAAACAGAATTGGTACGACATGTACATAGATTGGCCCGATTGGGTGTTCGGTTATTGGACTCCACCGAGAGTGGTGTGGTCGTTAAAAATAGTTTAGAATCATCTTTTGTGACGGATGTGAAAGCTAAGCAATGTATTGATCTGACTTTAGTAGAATTGAAAGAAGCGGTGAGAAAGTCCGTAGAGGCTCTCTCCCAAGGGGGAGATAGTGTACTTAGATATCAAGGTCGTTTGTATGTTCCTAATGTTGATGACTTAAGGGGACAGATCTTGTCAGAAGCCCAAGTTCTCGATATTCCATTCACCCAAGAGCCACCAAGATGTATCGTGACTTGCGGGAGATCTATTGGTGGAATGGGATGAAGAATCATATTACGGGATTTATGGCTAAGCGTCTGAATTACCAGCAAGTGAAAGTTGAGCATCAGAAACCGGGAGGTTTATCCCAAGACATTAGTATTCCTACTTGGAAGTGGGAAGATTTGAATATGGACTTTATAGTAGGTTTGCCTCACACATGGTGACAATATGATTCGATTTGGGTTATAGTAGACCGAATGACGAAATCAGCCCATTTCATTCCTTTTAAGATTTCTTATTCGATTGAAGACTATGCTAAATTGTATTTGAGGAAAATGGTAAGGTTACGTGGAGTGCCCTTGTCCATTATCTCAGATCTAGGTACTCAATTTACTTCTCAGTTTTGGATGTCCTTCCTAAAGGGTCTTGGCACTAAAGTTAAGCTTAGCACGACTTTTCATCCACAAACCGATGGGAAAGCGGAGCGTACTATCCCAACTTTGAAAGATATGTTGAGAGTGTGTGTCATCGATTTCAAGGGAAATAGGGATGATCACTTGCCTTTGATCGAGTTTGCTTATAATAATAGCTATCACTCAAGTATTGGTATGGCTTCATTTGAGGCTCTTTATGGTAGGAGGTGTAGATCTCCTATAGGTTAGTTTGAGGCGGGTGAAGTTTTCTTGATAGGACCCGAGCTAGTTCATGAGGCTATGGAAAAAGTCTGACTTATTAGAGAAAGTTTAAGAACAGCCCAAAGTCGACAAAAGTCCTATGCCGATGTTAGAAGAAGATATCTTGAGTTTGATGTTCATGATTGGGTTTACTTAAAAATCTCACCCATGAAGGGTGTAAGGAGATTTTTGAAGAAAGGAAAGCTTAGTCCCCGTTATGTAGCTCCATATCAGATTTTGAGACGTGTTGGTAAGGTTGCTTATGAGCTTGAGTTGCCTAATGATTTGGCATCAGTGCATCCGGTTTTCCATTTCTCTATGTTGAAAAAGTGTCGGAGATCCGACATATATAGTTCCCTTAGAAGGTTTGGGAGTTGATGAGAATCTTTCCTATGAGGAAGTTCTGGTTGAGATTTTAGACTGGTAAGTTAGGAAGTTGAGAAACAAGGAAATTGCTTCCGTGAAAGTGTTGTGGAGGAATTAATTAGTTGAGGGTGCTACTTGGGAGGCCGAGGCCGATATGATGTCTCGATATCCTCATATATTTCCTTCTACTCCTACTCTAGCTTGAGGTATTGAATTCCTCATGGTTTACTTTTTGTTTTGGTGTCATATGTTTTAGACATTCCCATGATTTCCTTATTTTATGCATGTTCATGAAAAACTTGTGTTTTGAAAGAAAATGAGTTTACATGATTGATTTTCCTCATGTTGTCGTGCATTGAGTATGAGTTTCCTATAGACTTCATTATATGAATTGTTGAACATGCTTTAGCTTGGAGTTGATATTTCCTCCTTAGATATATGCTTTTGAGTATAAATTGCATATAAACTCCATGAGATGATGTTGAGCATGCTTTTCGCTTGGAGATGGTAGTTCCTCCTTCTATATGAGTAATCTTGAAATTTCATGCATATTGGACTGCTAGGTCTAGTTCCTATATTCCCTATAATGCATTGAGTATGTTTAGCTTGGAGTCGATGTTTCCTCCACGATATGTGCATTTAGGAGATTGCATGCATGATGGGCAGCTAGTTTTGAGTCTTTTATTTCATGAGGTGATTAGAATCCCATTCGAGGATGAATGATCCCAAGGGGGAGATAATGTAACACCTCAGAACCTAGTGGGATAAGAATTTAGCCAAGTGGTAGGTCACTAGCCCTCCACGGAGCCAAGGCACCCTTCATGGAGCCCCTCATGGGTCGTGAAGGGGACCACAGCTCGTGGTGGTGCTCGTGAACCCTCAGAGTCAGTGGCCATGTGGAGCTCATCTCCCATGACCACCAAGATGGCTCGTGGTGGGTACCATGGGTCATGGTGATGTCCTTAAAGGGAGGCAGTAGCTACCCAAAAGACAGCCTCCTCCCACTAGCCACTTGATGGCTCGTGGAGGTGGGCGTGTGGGGGTGAAGGGTTTGAGGGGTGGCAAGCCAAGCCACTGGTCAAGGAACACGGCTGGCACCACGGCTTGTGAGAGCCTCAACAGCTCGTGAAGAACTTCGTGAAGGTGGGTCAGCATTTTTCATTTAGGGGCTTATGGGTCTTTTCCAGATTTCTTTATAACAAAAGCTATGTCATTTTACCCAAGCCTAGGGCCCCTATATAAGTGATTTTAACCCCAAAACTCACCCATTCAAGTCATTTTTCTAAAAACCCAAAAGAAAAACCAAAGTTCTTTCTCTGCAAATATTTTTCTCTGTAGAAATTGAAGAAGAAGAAGGGTTGAAGCTATGGCTCAAGGTCAGGTCTCCATTTTCCATTGTTGTGGGCTTTGATAGCAAGGTATGATGGTTTTTCATCCATGGAGCCCTTAAGTTTTCCCAATTGAAAAGGTAGAAATTCCCCATTTGAGTTAGGTTTTTTTTCTAAGTAATGTGTTTTTGTGAATGTTGATCCTAAGTAAAGGGTCTAGAGGCGAATACCCATGTCACATGATGTCGGACTAGAGGCGAGTACCCATGATCCTAAGTAAAGGGTCTAGAGGCGACTACCCATCATTCCATAGTAAGTTGGACAAGAGGCGACTACCTATGATCCTTTATAGTTAGGCGAAAGGCGATTCCACATGTCTTTAAAAGAAAAGCTAGATTATGTTATGATAGGTGATGAGCTTGTATTGTTGCTTAAGATCGCTTTCTATTATGAGTAAGACTAGTGGCGGATTACCCATGTCTTGACTATGCGTGAATTGAGGTTACTTCAAGAAGTACTCCTTTTATGAGAAATGATCTATTATGTGCATTGTTATGCTTTATGATTTATATTGTCTAACTCTTATGTTATGTTTATGCAAGCTATCATATTTAGTACATTTTTATACTAACGCATACTCTTGCCTACATTTCTTATCCAAATGTAGGGTCCGGAGTTCCTGGCTCTCATCCCCGTGGCTAGGATCTATAGTAGAGGCAAGGTTGAAGATTGGTGAGTCCTCATAGCATTCGAGGATTTGGCCACCATTTCTCTTATGTTCTTTTTATTTTAGTTTTGAACATTGTTGTTTGGGCTGTGTCCCAATAATCTTTTGTATTAGATGGTTTTTGAGACAAGTGTATTAGACTTCCGCTTTGCAATTAAAGACTTTGATTATGTTGAAAATATTTTTAAATCTCGTCGATTTCTATTATCTTTACTATGAAAGCTAAGTGGCTTATATGAGGCCTCTCAGGGTTTTGTATGCCATGTTACATCTTGTGAGTACCCCTGGGTTGTGACAGTTTCCTAAAAATCTTGTACCCTCTTATACATAACTGTGGCCCGCTTCACACTCATGAATAAGACTCTACTCGACCTGGCTTATGAAACTTCTTAGGACCTTTCTAAACCTTGAGCTATTAATACCAAGTTTTTCATGACCCAACGTAGACCGTAGGTGTAACATGGCATATAGAACCCCGAGAGGCCCTATACAAGCCACTTAGAATACATCATACAAGATAATAGAAATTTAAGAGAATTTAAATGACAATTTCCAAACAGAAGAGTTTTATAAAGTGAGGCAGAAGTCTAAACAATGTCTCAAAGCCATCTAGTACACAGAGTGATCGGGACGTAACCCATACATCACATACAAAACTGAAATGTAAAGACAATATGAAATAAAGTCTTGGTCCTCGAAACATGAGGATTCACCAATCTTCAATATCTACTTAGTGATCCATAGACACAGAGATGCAAACCTGGAGCGTCGGACACTACATTTGGGAGAATGTAGGCAAGAGTATGTGTTAGTACAAAAATGTACCAAGTATGATAGCAATGCATAAAGATATGAAATCATGCTAAAAAGGACCTTTTCATGTTATACAATGACCAAGTTAAAACATGAGATAAGACAGTTAGAAGACATAAGTCATAATAACATGGTCTATGTAAGCTAACATCCTTAAAACATTCGTGAGATACTTCTTGAATTAAACTTGATTCATTAGTGTGGGAGGTTTACCTTTAACCGAAATTTAAGACCATGTGAGCTATTAACATGGAATCTTGTGTCTACCCCACACCGAAAAGAGGTGTTCTCACTTTCCAAGGTAAGAACCATGAACTTCTAACTTATGTGGATCCACTAGCTAATGTCTATCTAGAAAACCTATGGTGGCACATAGTTTATGGAACATGGGTAATGACCACTTGTCCACTTGGTGCTAAGCATAACTCCCACATAATATTCATTATTCTTAACTTTTCTTAATATTCATGAGACATGGGTAATCGCCACTTGTCTTATCATTGGAGGTCATGGGTAATCGCTGCTTGCCTCATTATTAGAATACCTCCTTAACTTTAATTCATTTTAGGTGAGAAGACCTTCCAAACTTAGAATCATTTATGTGAGAAAACCTTTCACATTCATGTATTTAGTAATTATGTGAGAAATCCTTTCACAACAATCAACCAACAACAACATCATTTATTTTTTACTCTCAAAGTAATCTTATATCATATTTCATCAATTTAATAAGAACATGCATGTTTCCATAATTCACCTTACATGGTTCAAAACCTACTTTCAATCATCAAAATCTTTAAAACATGGGTTAATCTTGGGTTCATGGGGATTCATCTTAAAAATATGAAAGTATCTCAATTCATGAAAAATAGTTCATAAAACAATCAAATAAATCAACATTGAAAGGAACCCATAACATGGAACAAAATCCTAACTTCAATTGGAGATTTCTAACTTCAAATATTTTGGGAATACAGGAACTCTATGGAGGAAAGGGCTCCATAGATAAAGACTATCATACCTTGATGCCAAAAGCTTACTATCAATGGTGGAATTGGAGTCTTGGCTTGAAACCGTAGCTTTCTTCTTCAATCTTCTAGAGAGAGAAATATTTGAGAGGATGACTTGTTCTTCTTTTGAGAATTTGAGAGAATGAATTGATTTGAAAGATTTTGGGGTTAAAACGTTTATATAGGGCTTCTAATAGAGGGTAAAATGACATAGTATTAGGCTAGAATAATTAGGAAAAAACCAAAAAGCCCCTCTTAAAATAACTGCTTAATGCACTGACGACCCGACCTACGGTCCGTTGGTCAGACCACAGACCCTACTGGTTGATCGTCGACGAGTTCAGAGACTCTCACTTTTGAGCTCCCAACGACGGACCCATGTACGGTATGTGGGCCCACCTACGGTCCGTACATGCCTATTCGTGGGTCTTCACTTTTGGCTGTAAAATTTCACTAAGTCTGGGACTCACCTACGAGACCTACCTACAAGTCGTGCATTGGACAATGGACCGTCCTGGTGAACCGTAGGAAAGTACCTGAACTTGAAAAATTTAGGAACCTGGACTAGCAAGCCACAAGCTGACCTACAGACCGTTTGTCAGTCCACTGGCCGTGGGTGGCTTCGTTTGTACTGGCACCAGATCCTGCACAATCTGCAACTTATATCCTTTTTTAATCCGAGGTGTTACAAAATAATAGAAGATATAATAAATTATATATTTTTAGTTGGAGTATTATATTAATTTAACATTCACGTTAGGAAGTGTTCAAATTTAACTGAACTTTCAGATAGTCAACATTTGAAAATCAAACTTGACTTTTTAAGAAAGAAGTATAGAAAACATAAAAATAATAATTGTAGTTTAAAAATGTAATGAAATCCCTCTATATATAATTAACAAAGGGTAATATGAGCATGTGCATATTGTGTCTTATCATAAAAGTCACAACCCTTTGAAAAGGTCACAGCTTATCGGAAAATTTACAAGTTTTTGGAAAAGTCGTAACCATTAAATGTGAAATGGTGTCTTCTAATAATATAATATGATATAATATATGTTTTAAGAAGAACAACAAAAATGAAAAACTTCAAAAAAATGTAGTTTAAAAATTTGAGGAAACCCCTCTTTTTATAGCCAAGAAAGGGTAATGTATGAAAAAATGCTTGTTGTGTCTTATCAAAAAAGTATCCCAACCCTTTATAAAAGTCACAACCCTTTAAAAAGGTAACAATTCATTGGAAAATTCATAACTCTTTGGATATGTCATAACCCTTTGGAAAAGTCACAAATCTTCAATAAAGTAACAACCCTTCGAAAATGTCACAACTCATCGGAAAAGTTATAACTCTTTGGAAATATAACAACCCTTCAATTTGAAAATGTGTCTGCTTTTAATATAATATAGAATAAAATAAATAAATAAGATACAATATAAAATATATAAGATATACTAAATTTTGTGTTTTAAGTTTGGGTATTATAATAATTTAATATTTAAGTTATGTAGTTCATAGATAGATAGATAGATAGATTGATAGATAGAGATTTGTCTAATTTTAATTTGATATGAAATTTTAAAAAAATAAAAAAGACTTTTAATTTAAGGATATGTAGAACATATAAAAATGTCTTTTAACAATGTGGTCTTAAAGATGCACCCCCACCCCCATGAAAAAGAGCATTTCATATTAAACTGGAAAAAAAATAAATGTACAACAAATAAATTAGAAATGGAGGAGTACTTATTAAATCTAGGTAGCACTCTTCAAATAAATTTTTGATCAGATCTTTTTTCTCCAACAGTTTGAGACATTTCACAGCTTGAACACCAAGTTGTAGTTTGTGCAACAAAATATCATTGAACTTCTTGTCAAGTAGAAGTTGTTGCGAAGTATATTTATAGCTATGAAAATGAGTACATATTAATTATCTTGATAGTATTCTCGTTTGTAGTTGAGTTATTTTATTCTCTTCGTTGCATCAATTTTTGTTGATCTATCTAATTTAGAGAAAAAAAATATTGTAATTACATAATTAAACAACTCTCACAATCTTCCTTGTTTTAAGAAGAAGAATATAGAAAACTTACAAAATTTATAATTTAAAAGTGTGATAAAACCCCTCTATTTATAGACAACAAAGGATAGTATGAAAAGGTTTTTATCGTACCATATCAGATAAGTCATAATCCTTCAGAAAAATCATAACTTTTCAGAAATGTCATAACTCATAGAAAAAGTCACAACTCTATTAAAAAAGTCACAACCCTTCGGAAAAGTCACTACCCATCAATGTGAAAAGGTTTCAGAAATTGATAATTTGTTACAAAAGGGTTTGATAAAACCTTCAAAATCACCTTGGTCTTGTATTGCATTTTATGTTAGTAATGCTGCTGAAAAGGAACATGGTGTTCCTAGATTAGTTATAAATTATAAACTCTTAAATAAATTCTTAAAATGGATAAGATATCCTATCCCCAATAAAAGAGATTTGCTTTCAAGATTATATGATGATAATATATTTTCAAAATTTGATTTAAAATCTGGTTATTGGAAAATTTAGATATTTAAATAGCATACTTATAGAACTGCTTTTAATGTTTCCTTTGGACAATATGAATGAAATGTTATGCCTTTTGGATTAAAAAATGCCCCTTCTGAATTTCAGAAAATAATGAATGATATTTTTAATCCTTATTTGAATTTTATAATTGTTTACATTGATGATATTTTAATGTTCTCTAAAACGTTTGAAACACACATCAAGCATCTTGATATCTTTAAGAAAATTGTTATACAAAATGGTTTAGTTATTTCTAAACCAAAAATAAGTTTTTTTCAAACAAAAGTTAGATTTTTAGGACATAATATCTGTCAGGGTAAGATTACTCCGATTCAACGATCTATTGATTTTGCATCTAAATTTCCGGATGTTATTACTGACAGAACTCAGTTACAAAGATTTTTGGTAAGCTTAAACTATGTGTCCCAATTTTATAAATATATTTCTCGTGATTTAGCCCCTTTATATGATAGACTAAAAAAGGATTATAAACAACCTTGGACTGAAAGTCACACTAGTCTTGTTAAAAATATTAAGGAACCTGTTAAATCTCTTCCTTGTTTAACTCTTGCTAATCCAATATGGCAAAATATTATTGAAACTGATGCTTCTAATATTGGTTACGGAGGAGTATTAAAACAGATTAATCCTAATGATAAAACTAAATATTTGATTAGATTTCACTCAGGAAAATGGACAGAAGCCTAGAAAAAATATGCTACTGTGGCTAATGAAATGCTAACAATAGTTAAATGTGTTTTAAAATTTCAAGATGATTTATATAATTAAAAGTTTTTGATAAAAACTGATGCTCAATCTGTTAAATACATGTTTAACAAAAATTTTAAACATGATGCTTCAAAATTGATATTTGCTTGGTTGCAGGCCCAGTTAGCTCCTTTTGATTTCGAGATTCAATATAAAAAGGGAAGTGATAACTCTCTTCCAGATTTTCTGTCTCGAGAATATTTAAATTCATAATGAGTTTTTATATAGCTTTTATTGATGAAAAAACTTTAGTTACTAATCTAAAGATAATTCCTCTTAATAAAGACCTGCAGGAATTAATAATATGTGAAATCATCAACGATATTATTAGAGAAGATTTCTCTATACATGATTATGAAGAAATTGTTGATATCGATAATGATAATTATTACAGTGACTATTATGATATGTCCGAATAAAGCAAAGTGCTATGTTTGCAGGATGGACCCTCCTTGGACTACCAAGGACAGAGGTAGGAATAATAATACAAGGGGAAGATCATCCTCAGGTTCGTCCTACGGATCCTCTTCTAACTCCGCAGTTATACAAATAGGAAGAAGAAGTTTGATAAACTCAAAAGTCTCTCAAAGTGAGGCTTCATCTTCAGTATATCTGGAAGATATTCCAGAAAACAGTCTGTTATACGCACAACTACAGGCATATTTGTCTCAAAAGCAAAGTGATATTTTTGCATCAATAGCTAAAGAAGACAATGATGATATCTAGTCTTATGAAAAGTTATCAAAAAAAGAATGATATTTCTTTTGGAAAATTCTGAAATTCAGAGAAAAGAAGAACGCTGAAAGATATTCCAGCGATACCTAATCAACGTATTATATTTCCTGGGTGAGTCATACAAAATCCGATCCTATTATGAGACTATATTGATAAGCACTGGTAGTGTTGAATTTCAACACTTTTCAGGCTACAATACCAGTGAGAATGTTTATAACTGCTCAAAAATGATCATTAAATAGATTATATCTGTTGAAAAATGGGGTATATCCACTATGAAAGAAAGGCAGATCAGCCTAAACAAAATCGCTATGAGTTTCACCTACTGGAACTATAATCAGGCTTTTGATAAAGTCCTCTATTACAATAATGATAGACATAAACACACGTGGTTTATAAAAATATTTGCAAAGATATTTGCAGGACCAATTCCTAATTTATTTTTGAATTGGTGGTCATATTACGACCCAACTACAAAAATTTTGCCTGATCCATTTCTTAAATTATATAAAGAATGGATTAAAGTCGCACCGGACCTAAATGAGTTATATCATACAGATCATATCTGTTATATAGAAAAAATACACCAAATTTATTTTTTCATTGAATTCTCTATATCTTAGATTCATAAATGGACCCCAGAAGTGAGATTCACCGAGGAACAAATTTCTTATTTATACAGAACTTTTTATAATAATTTTTGGGACAAACTGATGAAAAAAGATTTCAAAACAAAAATATTATATGGACAAGAACTGTTGGATCTTATTGCAAAAAGGATCCAAGAATATTGTATTACTCCCCAAAAGGGAATAATTGCTGATAGCTCGGTAGGCATATTTTCAGAAAAATATCCATCCAAGATGGAGATAAAGAAGAAATAATCAACAACTATTTGGAAGAGGTTAAGAGGAGTCTGCTTCTCAATATCACTCAATATGAAAAATCGGACACTTCAATGAGATGTGAGACAAGTGATGACGTCACAGATGATATTCAAGAAGCTCAACCTAGTGAGTCAGAAAAAACTACATCAGAAGATACTCTGAGAAAAGCGGAAGATTTCCTCCAAAAATTAAAGGAAAAAGACAAACAATAGAGTCGTCTCTACAGTAAAAGCCATCATCAACAGTAGATACACTGTTGATCAACAGTACATACACTGTTAAGGGAACAGATGGGACCCAACGATACTGTACAAAAATTCGAAATATTTTTTTCTTTTTCTATTTATAAGTTTATTTTTCAGTTTGTTAGGTAGAAGTTTAGGAACCTCTCTCTCTACTTTCTCTCTCCAATTGTAAATCTCTAAAACTTGTAAAGTTTTTAGTTCACCAGATACTGGCTGGAAGTTAATAAAATTATAAAGTTTGCTCATAGGCCTTGCAGTCGGCCATCTCTAAAAGGTATTATATTTTTTCTAATTTTCTCTTTTATTATTTCTCCGATCAAAGCCGTGACTATGTCCGGCTAAAATATTCATATCTATGTCGATTAACTAACTTCTCTTTTATATTCACTATGAAAGGTCTAGACTTTATCAAAATATAAATAAATTTATATATGGTTTCTTGATTTGGTTCCAAGATGGTGGTACAGTCAGATTCGATACTATTTTTATTGGCTTTGTCTTTGTGACTTCGCCTAGCCAGTCGTGGTTCTAAGCCCGTTAAGGAGTTAAAAAAGGGCGCCTATACCCGGTTAGAACTGCTAGACACATGGGCTCAATAAAAATATGTATTAAATCTTGACAGGCCCCTTGCTCGGGTAAAAGGATAGATCCTTCCATACAATCATAAAACTATAAATAAATTCATATATATTTTTATTCAGATTTATTCTCTTAGATTCGGATGCTAAACTAGAGATTGAAGTTGACCGCGCGGATTACTGTCAGTCTTCAGAGATCCTGTAAATGAGACTCCTTGTTTATACAGAACTTTTTATAATAATTTTTGGGACAAACTGATGAAAAAAGATCCCAAAGCAAAAATATTATATGGACAAGAACTGCTGGATCTTATTGCAAAAAGGATCAAAGAATATTGTATTACTCCCTAAAAGGGAATAATTGCTGATACCTCGGTCAGACATATTGCCAGAAAAATATCCATCCAAGATGGAGATAAAGAAGAAATGATCAACAGCTATTCGGAAGAGGTTAAGAGGAGTTTGCTTCTCAATATCACTCAATATGAAAAATCGGACACTTCTAATATAATATAATATAATATAATATAATATCATATAATATAATATAATATAATATAATATAATATAGTATAATATAACATAAAAAAGATAACATAACATAATACAACATAACATAATATAATATAATATAATACAATATAATATAATATAATATAATATAATATAATATAATGTATACTAAAATGGTTGTTTTAAGTTGGGGGTACTATAGTAATTTAACATTCAAGTTAGGGAGTTCATGATTTTAAGGTAGTATAGATAGATAGATAGATGGTAGGTAGGTAGGTAGGTAGGTAGCTAGGTAGCTAGCTAGACAGACTGATAGACAGACAGACAGATAGACAGAGAGACAGACAGAGAGATAGACAAACAGACAGAGAGACAGACAGAGAGACAGACAGACAGACAGACAGACAGAGGCAGACAAACAGACAGACAGAGAGACAGACAAACAGACAGACAGACAGACAGACAGAGAGACAGACAGACAGACAGACAGACAGAGAGACAGACAGACAGACAAACAGACAGACAGAGAGACAGACAGAGAGACAGACAGAGAGACAGATAGACAGACAGAGAGACAGACAGACAGACAGACAGACAGACAAATATACAGAGAGACAGACAGATAGACAGACAGACAGAGAGATAGACTGGGAGACAGACAGATAGACAGACAGATAGACAGACATATAGACAGATAGAGAGATAGTTAGATAGATAGATAGATTTATAAGATAAGGGTTATAGTAAAATCTTCAACCTCATCAAGACGGCTTTACTGTTTTATAGTGTTATAGCTAAACTGTGACGACCCGAAACTTTGAGTAATGATGACACCTACAATGACCCACATGTAGGTAAGTCAACCCATATTCTGAAATTACAAGTAACATGCATATTGCATAGAAATAACTAGCATCGAGCTATAAGTAACAATTTCAAGGGAATATAGCAAAACTAACCCCAAAACCTAGTGGTCACAAGTAGAGAGCTACTAAAATTGTACATGTCCCAAAAGTGGACGAAAAATATTGACTTGTATCAAATACAAAAGACTAGTCAAAAGCTATTGAATAGAATGAGACATGATTCTCCTGTATGCCGTAAGCTCACCCTCGGTCTCTAATGTACCCACAATAGGCTTGAAATAACCTCTACGACTGGTGCTTAGACATGCAACACGAAAAAGGATATAGAGTGTAGTATGAGTACAAAAACACTAGGTACATAGTAGGTATCATAGGCTGACTACGCATGTAAAGTAAAAACAATAATGAAAAGTGGGAAGGAAAGGAACTACAGCTCGAATAATTAAACGGTAACGGAAAACCTAACTATGAAGCACATGAGTCAAGGAAAGGTAAAAAGTAAAGTAAATAGATAACTCTAACCTAGTTGGACTTCATAACCCAAAAGATACACTTGTGTGAATTTGAAAGTAAAATAACCCAAACTGACAACCTTAAGCCTAATGGATACACAAAAGAGCTAAGAATCTACTACCTAAGTATAACATTTTATCAGAACTTCCACAACCATCCACGAACTCAAACTGAGCTAAAGGTAGCCCAAGAACCCAGTAGAAGCACCAAGTATGGCCTCAAACCCGACTAATAGAGGTGTCGCTCAGACTCAAACCAAGGCAATTAGAGAATTGTCGGACCTCAAACCTTGGCTATGCGATATGCCAGGGCCTCAAACCATAGCTAAAGAAAGCACACATGTGCCTCAAACCAAGGGTTACAAGTATGCACACAAACCACAAACCATGGAAAAGGAATTTTGAATAATCCATCCTCCGCTATCTCTCAAATAAGTCAAAGTCATAGAGAGGAACCATCACCAGAGTCGCTAAGGACCCATTCTAGCTGAAAATTTACTAGACCCCAAACAACCTATAAAGTATGGAAATCATCACTGAACACGCTCAAGTCGAACCATAAGGGGAAATTATGGATGAAAAATCATATGAGCTGAGTGGTCACCTAGTTAAGGATGATACTATCAGACACAAGTTTGTTATATTAGTCTACAGGGAGCTAAGCCGTCAAAAGCGATGTTGGGGAATTTGTAAGGCCTATCAATTCCAAAATACAAGTTTAAAGGCAATCACTAGCCTAAATCTAGGCTAAAGCCAATAACAAGCCACCTAAACAACATTATTAACAATAACACAAAGACTACGAGTTAAGCCAATCACATATATATGATTAAACATGCTAAAACTCCAAAAAAAATACCTCAAACTACACCTAAGGAATGATTTTTACAAATTAAGAATAGCTATACATCAAACCCACCCCAACACCAGCTATTCAACATACATTTACATGCTGAATTAAAGGACTGAGAAGTTGTAGCCTACCTCAATGTAAACTTCGTACACTCAAAAATCACAATTCCGGAGCTTTGCCCTTCCAAAATGCCTCTAATCGCCTCCACTTATCAAAACACATCATCACAACTCAAGACAAATGTTTAAACATAAAACATTCGCAATGATTGGAGACATGCCAAAAATCTAGTCAAAAATAGAATTGTGAGATTGTGTTGGGAATCCTAAAATTGATTGTCAATGTATCCAAAATAGCTTTTTGAACTAGTGCCTTAGAATTGGGCACAACTCAAGCTCGGAATCAGCAAAAATCAGGTCATGCAAGTATTTCTAACAAAGGACACCATAAAAGAGGTTCAATTAATCCTTTGGGATGGAAATTTACCTAAAAGTGTGCTCCTCACACTCTCTTAATGACCCCACATGATGCCTCAAAAAATTATCAACAAGCACCAACTTAAATTACCTTAAATAGAGTCTCATAGCTTTAGATATTAACTTTCAAAACATAGAAGAACATCTGGAATCGCAACTGCACTTGTTTAAAAAGACAAGTTAAATGACCTGCACGAATGCGGGACCTAGTCCGTGATTGCCGAAGGTAGGGACCCCAAGGCGTTACAAACACGATGCTAGCCTGCAAACAGGAAAGGTCAGGCCCTCAAGGGCTCTGCAAACATTGTATGTGCCTTGCAAATGCTGAGACCAGGAACATTGGTAACCGTAAAAGTCGCATGAGTTATGCGAAAGCGAAGGGAAAAGGTGTGCTGCACTAGCTGCTGTGCATCAACTAGTTTCTCTAAAGTTGAAAATCTCTTATCGGATGATGGGGATTAATTTGGAATCCCGTGCACAAAATTAAAATATGTTGTCCCACAAAATTTGGCATTCCATATTCAATAGGAGGTCACGACCCAGGGGTACACCCTAGATGTAACATGGCGTATAGGACCCCGAGAGGCCCCATACAAGCCATTTAACATTCATAACATAAGAAATAGAAGCAAAAGAGATAAGGACAACATTTCAAGTCCAAAAGTTTTATAAAAGCAAAGCGGAAGTCTAAACACTTGTCTCATTAGCCATCTATTACACAAGAATGAAATTGGTCCTAGCCCATACATCATGTACATAACTGAAAGTAATAAAGGAAACTGAAAAAAGTGAAATCCTTCCTCAAAGCATGAGGACTCACCCAACATCAAAAATCTCTCGAATCAACCTCAAACCATGAAACTGAGAACCCTGATTGTCTGGCCCTACATTTGGGGAAATGTAGGCAAGAGTATGCGTTAGTACAAACATGTACCAAGTATGATAGCCATGCATATAAACATTTAAATCATGCTAAAATGGGATATTTTCATGAACATGAAATAATCAAGGTCAAATATAAAACTTGAGAATTAAGAAACGTAAGTCATAAAAACATGCTCAATGCAAGAGAATATCATCTTGAAACATCCTTAAGATACTTCTTGAGGTAACCTTGGTTCATCATAACTTTACTTGTTTGTGGGAAGCAGCCTTAACCGAGATATAAGACCATGTGAGCTAGCAACATGGAATTCGGTGTCTACCCCACACCGAAAAGGGGTTTCCTACTTGCCATGGTAAGGACCATGAACTTCTAACTATTGCGGATCCACTAGCTAATGTCTATCTAGACAATCCTATGTTGGCACATAGTTATGGGACATGGGTAATCACCACTTGCCCACTCGATACTAAGCTTAACTTCCATGAAATAGTTATTAATCCTATTCATCTTATCTCATGAAGGAACATGGGTAATCTCCTCTAGTCTTTACATCATATGACATGGGTAATCAGCTCTTGTCATTATAATTAGAGAGCATGGGTACTCGCCTCTTGCCTCAACATTAGAATAGCTTCTTATCATTGGTTCGCTTTAGGTGAGAAGATCTTTCACTCTAATAACCCTTATTATGTGAGAAAACCTTTCACAATTCATACTTACATGTGTATATGAGAAATCCTTTCAACAACACAACAATAGCAACATCATTGATACTTCACTCTCAAAGCATCCTTAAACATTTACCTAAACTTCATAAGAACATGCAAAATTCCATAATTTACCTTTCAAGGTTCAAAACCCACTTTCAATCAGCAACATCTAGAAGACATGGGTTAGACATGGGTCCATAGAAATTCATCATAAATTCATGTAATTCTACTCAATTCATGCTTCACTTCATATTATCTTCTTTTATAATCCAAGACCCGCATTATATGCTCATAATTGGAAACCATGGGAATTACATGGGTTCATGGGGAATCATCATAAAATTATGAGATTAAATCAATTCATGAATCATAGATCATAAATCAGTCAATTAGATCAATAATTAGGAAAACCCTAACATAGAAGAAAACCCTAACTCAATTGGGGAATTCTAACTTTGAAAATAGGAGAATTTGGGAATTCCATGAATGGAAGGAATCCATGGATGAAAACTATCATGCATCAATTCTAAAAGCTTGACTTCAATGGAGGAACTGAAGACTTGTCTTGAAAACCCTAGCTTTCTTCTTCAACTTCTAGAGAGAGAAATAATTGGGAGGAAGAACTTGATTTTCTTTTAGGGATTTGAGAGAATTATTTTAAATTGGGGGAAATTTGGGGTAAAATACTTTATATAGGTCTTTAAGTGAAGGGTAAAATGACATGGTATTGAATTAAAATAATCCGAAAATCCCCAGAAGTCCCTCACTTAAGAACTGAAATTGAGACACGCTGAAGCTCGCCAAAAGCCCCTCGGCGACTCGCCAAGTGAGGCTTTAGCTCGCCGAAAGTTCCAGTGAGTCGGCTCCTGGACCAATCTAATTAGGCGATGGGGAGTTCATCTTGGCGACTTTCCGAATGTAATAGCAAACTCGATCTAGCTCACCTGAAGTTCTAGAACACTGGATGCAGAAATCTATTCAAAAAGGCGAGGAGTTCTACTCGGCGGATCGCCGAGTCATTCGGCTTCCTCGAGCTAGTTCATTGAATGGCTGTGAAATGAATATTGTTTCCCCTTTTCAGAATTCAAGGTGTTACATTATCTCCCCCTTGGGATAATTCGTCCTCGAATGAGATTCAACACATCAGGTAGGAACTTAAACTTAAAATCCCAATCATGAATGCAATCACATAAATGCACATATCCGAGGCGGAAACATCAACTCAAAGCTAAGGCATGTTCGAAACATCATAACATGAAGTCTCTATGCAACTCATACAAAAAAAAGCACATAAACATGTAGAAATCAATCAAGTTGACTCGTTTTCTCAAAACTTAAGCTTTTCATGAAAAGGCATAAATGAGGAAATCATGGGAATATCTAAGACACATGACACCAAAAGAGTAAACCATGAGGAACTCATTACTTCAAGCTAGAGTAGGGGTAGAAGGAAAGATATGAGGATATCGGGACATCATATCGGCCTCGGCCTCCCAAGTAGCACCCTCAACTAACTGACTCCTCCACAACACTTTCACGGAAGCAACTTCATTGTTTCTCAACTTCTTGACTTGTCGGTCTAAAATCTCAACCGGAACTTCTTCATAAGAAAGATTTTCCTTAACTCCCAAACCTTCTAAGGGAAATATAGATGTCGAAACTTCAACACATTTCTTAAACATAGAGACATGGAAAATTGGATGAACCGATGCCAATTCATTAAAGGCAAATCTAATTCATAAGCAACCTTACCAATACGTCTCAAAATCTGATATAGGCCTACATATCGGGGACTAAGCTTTCCTTTTTTACCAAAACTCATTACACCCTTCATGGGTGAGATTTTCAAGTAAACTCAATCATGACCATTAAACTCAAGATCTCTTCTTCTTACAGTGGCATATGACTTTTGCCGACTTTGAGCCATTTTCAACCTTTCTCTAATAAGTCAAACTTTTCCCATGGATTCATGTACCAACTCGGTACCTATTAGGGCCACCACAAACCAACCTATAGGAGATCTACACCTCCTACCATACAATGCCTCAAATGGAACCATACTAATACTTGAGTGATAACTATTGTTATAGGCAAACTCAATCAAAGGATAATGATCATCCCAATTACCCTTGAATCAATCACACAAGCTCTCAACATATCTTCCAAAGTTTGGATAGTACGCTCCGCTTGCCCATCGATTTGGGGATGAAAAGCCGTACTGAGCTTAACATGAGTACCAAGACCCTTTTGGAAAGATTTCCAAAACATAAAAGTGAATTGGGTACCACGATCAGAGATAATGGATGAAGGCACTCCATGCAACTTTACCATTTTCCTCAAATACAACTTAGCATAATCCTCCGTCGATTAAGAAATATTGAAGGGAATCAAATGAGTAGATTTCGTCATCCGATCTACTATAATCCAAATCAAGTCATGTTGTCACCGAGCACGCGGTAACCCAACGATGTAGTCCATACTTATATCTTCCCACTTCCAAGTAGGAATGCGAATGTCTTGGGATAAACCTCTCGGTATCTTATGCTCAACTTTCACTTGTTGACAATTAGGACATTTGGCCACAAACTCTGCAATATCCTTCTTCATCTCATTCCACCAATGGATCTCCTAAAAATCACGGTACATCTTGGTGGCTCCCAAGTGAATAGAATACCGAGAACCATGGGCATCTGACAATATCTGTTTCCTCACGTCATCAAAATTAGGAACACCCAAAAGACCTTGATATCTAAGCAGTCCATTTCCCCCTTGGGAGAAAGCCTCAATGGATTTCTTAAGCACCGCTTCCTTCAATTCAGCCAAAATTGGATCAAGACCTTGCTTGGCTTTCACATCCATCACAAAAGATGATTCTGAACCATTGTGGACCATAACACCACCCTTGGTGGAGTCCACTAACTGAACACCCAACCAGGTCAATCTATGAACATCCCAAACCAACTCCTTCTTATCTTCCTCAATATGAGCAACACTACCTATAGATAACCGACTAAGAGCATCCGCCACCACATTCGCTTTACCGGGGTGATAGAGAACACTCTTATCATTATACTTCAATAACTCAAGCCACCTTCTTTGGCGAAGATTTAGATCCTTTTGATTAAACATATATTGTAAACTTTTATGGTCGGTAAACACATCTACATGAACACCATACAAATAGTGCCTCCGAATCTTTAAGGCAAAAACAACCGCCGCTAGTTCAAGGTCATGGGTGGGATAATTCTTTTCATGAACCTTAAGTTGCCTTGAAGCATAGGCAATGACTTTCCTATTTTGCATGAGGACACATCCTAGTCCAATTCTAGAGGTATCAAAATAAACAACAAAACCATCAGTCCCTTCCGGTAAAGTCAACACCAGAGTGAAAGTAAGTCTATCCTTAAACTCTTGGAAACTCTTTTCACATGCTTCAGACCATATGAACTTAACCTTCTTTTGAGTCAAAGCCGTCAAAGGAGAGGCGATCAAAGAGTACCCTTCAACAAACCTTCTATATTAACCGGCTAGACCCAAGAAACTTCTAATATCCGAAAGGGTTAGAGGTCTAGGACAACTCTTTACCGCATCCGTTTTCTTAGGATCTACCTCAATACCCTTACTCGAAACAATGTGACCAAGAAAAGCCACAGACTTTATCCAAAACTCACATTTGCTAAAGTTTGCAAAGAGTTTTTGGTCCTTGAGGATTTGCAACACAACTCTCAAATGCTTGATGTGATCATCCCCATTTCTCGAATAAATCAATATATCATCAATGTACATAATCACAAACATCGCAAGGTATTGCCTAAACACCCAATTCATCAAATCCATAAATGCCGTCGGAGCATTAGTCAACCCAAATGACATCACAAAAAACTAATAATGACCACACCGAGTTTGAAAAGCCGTCTTTGGAATGTCATCTTCCTTCACCCTCAATTGGTGATAAGCCGACTGAAGGTCGATCTTGGAGAAGTAACTTGCTGCTTGAAGTTAGTTATTTATCCTTGGAAGAGGATATTTGTTCTAAATGGTCACCTTATCAATTGACGATAGTCAATACATATACGAAGAGAACCGTATTTATTTCTAACAAACAAAACTGGACCCCATGGAGAGATACTCGGCCAGATGAAACCTTTATCCAACAAATCTTTCAATTGCTCCTTCAATTCTTTAAGTTCTGCCGGAGCAATTCAGTAAGGAGGGATAGAAATAGGTTGCGTATCTGGGAGAAGGTCAATACTGAAGTCTATTTCCCTTTCGGGAGGAATTTCGGATAGGTCATCAGGGAAAACTTCAGGAAACTCATTAACCACGAGGACCGACTCAAGAGTAGGGGTTTCAGAATCTACATCCCTCACCCTAACTAGATGGTAAATGCAACCCTTAGCAATCATCTTTCTAGACTTAAGACAGGAGACAAACTGACCCTTAGGCATAGAATTTCCCCCTTTCCACTCTAAGACAGGCTCATTTGGAAAGTGAAACTTGACTACACGAGTTCTACTTTCAACAGAAGCATAACAAGAATGCAACCAATCCAGACAAAGGATAACATCAAAATCTAGCATATCAAGATCTATCAAGTCAACAAGAGTAACTCTATGGGACAAGGAAACGAGACACTTTCTATAGACCTTCTTAGCCACAATAGAATCGCTAACAGGGGTAGAGACATAAAAAGGATCTAACAACACTTCCGGAAGAACATCAAACCCCATAGCCACATATGGCATCACAAAAGACAAGGTAGCACCGGGATAAAGTAAAGCATAAACATCAAGTTGGAAGACTTTCAACATATCGGTAACCACATCGGGAGAACCCTCTTGCTCACCACTAGTCTGAAGTGCATAGAATCTGTTTTCCTTGGGAGCATTTGGACCCGAACCACTTGGACCGGATGAAGGATTATGTTGAGCCCTTCGGCGATTATCTCCTTCATTCTTAGCAACTAAAGGACAATCTCTTATCTTGTGGTCCATCTTACCATAATTAAAACAAGCACTGGAACCCGCTAGACATTTACCCTCATGCTTCCTTCCACACTTAGCATAAGTAGGTAATAAGGACACACTACCATTTCCTCCTTGAGGCTTAGGGTTAGAAACCCTCTCTTTTTTGAACCTAGTAGGAGCATTGGAGGAACCTTAACCGAAAAACCTTTGTCAAAATCTAAAACGATCATGTCTATCAGACCTTGCATTAGAGAAATTATCATCACCGATTTTAGCCCTCTTTGTCTCCCTAGACTTTTCCTTAATTTTATCCTCTTCTATCTGTTGAGCATGGAGCATGAGACGAGAAATGTCCATGTCATTAACAAGCATGGTGGTACGATACTCCTTAACAACCATTTTGGACACCCCCAAAATAAACTTACTCATCTCTGCCCTAGGGTAGGCAACCATTGTGGGAGCATATCGAGAAAATTGTGTGAACTTCAAAGCATATTCCTTCACACTCATACTTCCTTGACGAAGATTGATGAACTCAAGAACCTTTGTCTCCCTCATCTCAAGGGGAAAGAATCTATCAAGGAAAGCAACTTTTAAATTTTCCCAATCAAGAGGACCCACATCTTCTGGTCTTCCTTCTTTCCATTGATTGAACCAAATTTGAGCAACACCCTTAAGTTGATAAGCGGCCAACTCCCCCTTTCCACCGGCGTTACTCCCATGATCATCAACACCTTTTAAACCTCATCAATGAACTCTTGAGGGTCTTCCTATACCGTAGAACCATAAAACTCCAGAGGATTATTTCTAGTGAAGTCCCTCACTCTAGATTCTACCGTACCCATATTTGGGTTCACGGGAACCGCAACCCCCCTATTGGCTTGGGCTGTCACTTATTGAACCAACACTTGGAAAGCAGCCCTAATCTCCACATTAGAAACTTGCTCGGCCAAAGGGTGGACAAGAATTTGAGGAGCTTGAGGAGGAGCATGAGGAGTCCGACCTTTTGACTCATTTAGGTCTTTGTTTTGATAGTATAAGTACCCTAAAATGCCAAATTCATGCTCTAAACTGATGATTAAAGTGTTGATTTTCAGCATTAAAGGTTAGGGAGCAAGACAAGGACACTACTGGACAAAAAGGAACAAAAAAACTGAAGAAGTGAAAAAAAAGTGATCCTGGTGATCGCCAAGACCACTCGGCGTACCGCCGAGTGGCTCTTTAGTTCGCCCAAAGTTCCCGCGTGCCAGCCCTGGGGAAAAACCAAGTTGGTGACATAAATGGGCAGTCGGTGAATTTTCAATCCACTACGTGACAATAAGTTGGATCACCCAAATTTACAGGACCTGGGAGGCTGAGGACCAATTCAGAATGGCGATGGAAGGGAGAAAATGATGGATCGCCGAAGTACTCGGCGAGGCGCGACTTATTCCGTTGAATGGACTTTCAGGTCAAAAAGTGGGCAACTATAAATTGGAATTTAAAAGGAAAATTTAGCAGTTCTGATCCCCAAGTTTTAGTGTTAGAGTTTTTCCTTAGTTTTTCAGTTCTTATTGTAGACTTTGAGGATTTATAAGCTTAAATTTTGAGGATTTGTAAGTGGGTTTTTGAATTTAATCACTTTGGAGCATTGTAAAGGCATTGAGAGTTTTACCGAGCTGATGGCTAATCTAGTTGGTAACTATTTTTACCTTTTTATGATGCTTAGCTAAAACCCCAATTCTTGGGATGTGATCATATGATTATGATTTGAATTAGCTTATGGGTATTGTTAGTTACTGACTTAAATATTGAATTGACGTGGGTTTAATTGATAGATGTGTTCTAATCTAAGAATTGTAGTTATTGGGTTGATATGTATTTAGCTCGAAAGAGTAAATCCTAAATCCAATTCTACCCATCTAGCTCGAGAGAGTGGATGAATTAAGGTGTGGGCTATTTTTATTTTTTAAGCTTGTTGATGTTCGAAAGAAATCACTTGAATCGTGGTAGTTGTTCGAGAGAAAACTAGTACACCTTTAGTCTAGCCTACCCACTGATATTTACCAATTTGTTAGTAATTACAATTACCCGTATAGTGAATTTAGCCTATAATCGATCACATTCCGAGAATTCCTCTGTATATTGTGTTTCCTCTGCTTTGCTTGTGTTGTAGCTGATAATTGACAATCTAAACCGCCCATATGACATTCGTTGTCACCCTCTTAGACTTGTTCATATGTTTTCGATAATGTATATTTCGATAACCAATTAGACCACATTTGTACTTCATCACTGAATCTGAAAAGTTGTACCGCTCAATGTGGGTTCAACCCCAACTCTTCGCTGGGTTTTTTACTGAATAACGACTATCTTTACATCTAGAATTGGAAGCGGTGTAATTTGAGCGTTAATTAGAGCTTCTTGTTCCACATTCTCCCTCACATTCCTTCTAGCATAAACTCTTCGAGTAGCCATATCTTGTAGAGCATCAGATAAGGATTAGGAGAGAGAGACCTTATAAAGTTAAACTCTATCGCACGACTTTAGAGTAATGAAGAAGTGGAGTTTCCTAAACATCTTGTAGCCTCTCATTCATAAATGTGGCGCGCTTTACACTCATTAACAAAACTCTACTCGATGTGGCTTATGAGACATCCTAAGACAATTTTAAACCTTGTGCTCTGATACCAAGTTTGTCATGACCGAGGGGTACACCCTAGATGTAACATGGCGTATAGGATCCAGAGATGCCCCCTACAAGCCACTTAGCATTCATAACATAAGAAATAGAAGCAAAAGATATAAAGACAACATTTTAAGTCCAAAAGTTTTATAAAAGCAAAGAGGAATTCTATACACTTGTCTCGTTAGTCATCTAGTACATAAGAATGAAATTGGATCTAGCCCATACATCATGTCCAAAACTGAAAGTAATAAAGGAAACCAAAAATAATGAAATCCATCCTCGACGCATGAGGATTCACCCAAGCTCGAAAATCTCTTGAATCAACCTCTAGCCAGAAAATTGGTAACCCTGACTGTCGACCCTACATTTGGAGAAATGTAGGCAAGAGTATACATTAGTACAAACATGTACCAAGTATGATAGCCATGTATATAAACATTTAAATCATGCTAAAATGGTATATTTTCATGAACATGCAATGATCAAGCTCAAGTATGAAACTTGAGAGTTAAGAAATATAAGTCATAAAAACATGCTCAATGCAAGATAATATCATCTTGAAACATCCTTACGATACTTTTTGAGATAACCTTGCTTCGTCATAAGTTTACTTGTTTGTGGGAAGAATCCTTAACCGACATAGAAGACCATGTGAGCTAGAAACATGGAATCTGGTGTATACCCCACACCGAAAAGGGGTGTCCTACTTACCACGGTAAGGACCATGAACTTCTAGCTATTGTGGATCCACTAGCTAATGTCTATCTAGACAATCCTATGTTGGCACATAGTTAGGAGATATGGGTAATCGCCACTTGCCCACTAGGTACTAAGCTTAACTTCCACGAAATAGTTATTAATCCTATTCATCTTAGCTTATTAAGGAACATGGGTAATCGCCTCTAGTCCTTACATCATATGATATGGGTAATCGCCTCTTGTCATTCTAATTAGAGAGCATGGGTACTCGCCTCTTGCCTCAACATTAGCATAGCTTTATATCATTGGTTCGTTTTAGGTGAGAAGACCTTTCACTCTAAGAACCCTTATTATGTGAGAAAACCGTTCACCATTCATACTTACATATGTATATGAGAAATCCTTTCAACAACACAATAATAGCAACATCGTTGATACTTCACTCTCAAAGCATCCATAAACATTTACATAAACTTCATAAGAACATGCAAAATACTTAATTTACCTTTCAAGGTTCAAAACCCACTTTCAATCATCAACATCTAGAAGACATGGGTTAGACATGGGTCCATAGAAATTCGTCATAAAATCATGTAATTCTACTCAATTAATGCTTGATTTCATATAATCTTCGTTCATAATCCAAGACCCACATTATATGCTCATAATTGGAAAACATGGAAATTACATGGGTTCATACGGAATCATCATAAAATCATGAGATTAACTCAATGGATGCATTATAGATCATAAACCAGTCAATTAGATCAATAATTTGGAGAACCCATAACATAGAAGAAAATCCTAACTTAATTGGGGAATTCTAACTTTAAAAATAGGAGAATTAAGAAACTCCATGAATGGAAGGAATCCATGGATGAAAACTATCATACCTCAATGCCAAAAGCTTGACTTCAATGGAGGAATTAGAGACTTGTCATGAAAACCCTAGCTTTCTTCTTGAACTTCTAGAGAGAAAAATATTTGGAAGGAAGAACTTGATCTTCTTTTAGGGATTTGAGAGAATCATTTTAAATTGGGGGAAATTTGGGGTAAAATACTTTATATAGGTATTTAAGTGAAGGGTAAAACAACATGGTATCGAATTAAAATAATCTGAAAAGACCCAAAATTTCGTGACTTAAAAACTGAAATCGAGAAACGCTGGAACTCGCCAAAAGCCACTCGGCGACTCACCGTGTGAGACTTTAGCTCGCCAAAAGTTCCAGTGAGTCGGCTCCTAGACAAAGCTAATTAGGAGATGGGTAGTTCATCTTGGCGACTCGCCGAATGGAATGGCGAGCTTGATCCAGCTCGCCAAAAGTTCCAGAACACTGGATGTAGAAATCATTTCAAAAAGGTAAGGAGTTCTAGTCGACGGATCGCCGAGTCATTCGGGTTGATAACGCTCAACTACACTTCATCCAATTCTAAGTGTAGGCGATCACAATCTAGTATAACCCAACAAAGAGTTGGGGTCGATCCCACAAGGAGTGATAAAGTAGAGAATTAAATTATGAAGTGAAAGACGTGTTCTAATCGTTTGTAGGAATAGAAATTATCGAAACAATTAAAGTAAATTGCAGGGGTTGACAACTAGTGTCAAATAGGGGGATTAGATTTGCCAACTAACAACTACGAAAATAGGGAAATATTCAAGTAAAGAGGGATCCTCGGGGATGTGATCGATTAATTGCCAATTTCACTATACGGTTGATTACTAATTACTGAAAATCATTGAATCTTTGTGGGTAGGCTAGACTTTAAATGTAATAGCTATCTCTCGATCAACTATCATGATTTAAGCGAGTTCTCTTGAACCTCGACAAGCATAACAATTATGAACAACCCAAAACCTCAATTAATCTACTCTCTCGAGCTAGATTGGTAGGATCAAATTTAGGTTTCACTTTCTCAAGATGAATCCACAATAACCCAATCATCAATTGATAACCTTAATTCTAAAACTTTTTTCTCAAGAAGGCATAGAATACAAGGCTAGAACTATATTTGCAACTACAATTCATGAATTAAAACTCAGTTATCAATCAAACCTACTTCAAAACAACAATTAAATCAGTAATTACTAACACCCATAAGCTAATTGAGATAATTAATCACATAATCACACCCCCAAGAATGGGAGTTTTAGCCATACATTATAAAAAGCAGGAAAATATTACCAACTATGTTCTCCATAAGTTGGGTAACAATTTGCAAGTCTTCACAATGCTTGAAATAAACTAAAAATCAAAACCCAACTTAAAATTCAACTCAAAAACTCTAAGAACAGTGTTTGGGATCAAAAACTCAATGTAAGAACTCTCAAACACTCAAAACAGTCGCTCAAAATTTTGGAACTCCTTGAACTCTTTTAAAAATTCGCATTTATACTCTTCTAGATTTTATGCTTTTGGACTGATCGGTGGAATTAGTCGAGTGTCGCCGACCAGGTCGGCGATGTGCCAAGGGTCCCTCTCCATCGCCGTCTTGAATTTCTTCTTCACAATTCAAGTTCTATAACTTTAGGCGATCAGGATCCTCGTCGCCGATCCATTCAGCGATTCACCAAAATACCATTTCCATCGCTGAGTTGGCTTTTTCCCAGGGCTGGGACTTTGTAAATTTTGGCGAGCTGAAGTACCACTCGGTGAGTCACCGAGTGGTCTTGGTGATCGTCAGCTTTCCTTATCTTCAGCTTTTCCGCTCCTTTTTTCCCGGTAATGTCCTTGCCTTGCTCTTTTACCTTTATAGCTGCAAATTAGCAATTAAACATCAGTTTTGAGCATAAATAGGCATTTGAGGACAGTAAAATTATGAATATTAAGCCCAAAATGAGTCAAAATCTCAGACTCATCAACACCCCAACTTAAACTTTTGCTTGTCCTCAAGTAAAACACAAGATCAATCAGTTCAACAAGGATGTCTACAACTAGTGCTACTCAAAACTCAATATGAATGCACACAAGAGGTTCAAACTACTCATGCAATGTTCAATTGTGAACTCTAAGTTTCAAACTGTTACTAGCCATTATCAAATAGAACTCAAGCTCACAGTGCTTGCTTCAAATGCAAGTTCAAGCTCAACTAAAGCATTGAAATTCCCTCACACCAAGAATGATTACATGCTCATATAAAACTCATAAAATTTCCATAATTTTGGAAATAAAGCAACCCTCACACTCTCAAAGGCAAACACATGCATGACTCTACCCATAGGCTTGCCCTTATTTTCCAACCAACATTACTTTCAGCTCACTCTAGATCACAAATGTCTTTTGAGGTTTGTAACAGGGATGAGGGTAAATGTATGATCATATTTGTCTTAGTGACTTCTACTTTCATAGAGCATGGCCTGCATTTCACTTTTTCTCCTTCTCTTTCACACTTTATGATTTTCACAATTCACCCTATGCTCTTTTAAGCATGATTCATTGATACCCCATTTCTTTTATCCATTGCACAAACTTTATTTCAACATTCTCTTTCTTTTTATCTTTTTCTTCTTTTTCTTTTCTCTTCTATTTTTTTTATATGAAGGGGTTCCATCTTTTTCAACACAATCCATCAAGGGCAGAGTTTTACAAGCTTCTTGATTTTTTTCCCTTTTTCACCACACCCCAACTTAGGCTTTTGACCAAAGTTGTCTATTCAAACAAACCAATGCTTCATGAATGTTATAAGTGATGGGACAAAGAGGTCGGAGTTGTTCATGTTTCATCCAAAGAAAAGGGTAGGCTCAAATGGTTCCAAGCTAGGTCCACACTCTCACAAGGTGGTCACAAAGAGGTATAATAGCAATTTTCGTTCACTCTTCACAAATTGTGCCTAAGATCATCTCTATCGTTCGCTTACATTAGTCAATTGGACTAACGGGGCAAGTTCTAGGTATTATCAAGCACATATTTCAAGGAAATCTCACCACACATGGCATTCAACACAATCATCAAACAAGACTCTACAATTTTCAGCTTGCATGCAACGATCATCACAAGAGGTAAACTCAACAACCGACTTAGTCACAATGAGATGCTAGGAGTTCACATATGACTTATGCAACTCAATTTGCCTCATTGGAGCCACACATAAATATCGTTCAATCAGAATCACTATTCAAGTCATCAGTTTGATCGTAACCGATTCTCAAAATTAAAAGAGAACAACCACATTCACTCACATCAAGAGGTGGCAATTTTTTTTAATTTGGGTCAAAACCAACATTAACATTAAACTGAATGGATCACAAACCAATATATACCTACAAAATCCTGGATTCACACAAGCAATCACACAAAACACAAAACAACAATAATATTCACAAAAATACCCCAAAAGAGGTAGATATGAATATACCTCACCCCTCAAAACTATACTAGCAATGGTCCTTAAATGCAAAGAAATAAAAAATATAAAAAAGAAACTACAAGATAGTCGAAATCCCCCTGTCAGACTACGCCTGAGGTGAACTCTACATGTCTGTGACTCCCTCAGTCTGGGCATCAGTGCCTGGCTCAAAACCATCCTTTGCTCCACTGGACCACACCATAGACGTGTCCCTCAAAGATGCCTCCATAGCTGTCTGTACCATAGCTCCCTTGAGGTCCTTTAAATCATCATATATAGCTGCATCTCGAACACTCAGCTCCTCCTCATTGGTCTTGACCTCTGAATCAGAATCCGCATCAGCCCTAGCAATATCTCCGGTCGTAGCAGCTAGAGGGATCTCAGAATTGGCAGGGAAATCTATGCTCGGAACCTCGGGAAGATCCATAATACCGAATAACATCGAGAGATCGGCGGATTTAAGGTCATCTATATCGTGCCACAGCCCAACAATATCGGCCTTCAAGGCCATCACATCCTCAGAGACACCCATTCCCTACTCACAATACTCCACTCTCATAGTGAGGGCATCCAAGGCTAATCTATGCGCATCGATCATCTCTTTGTGCTCTCTCAACTCAGCCCTCATAGGGGCTAAGGGAGCAGCAATCATCCTCTCAATCAGCCCAGGTATAACAGCCTCAATCCAGGAGGCACGAACATCAGCAGACTGGGCTAGGTGGCCCATCTTATATAACATGTCCTTTGTCAACGGGGGCCGGGATGAAGTAGCAGCAGCAGAAGAACGGGGGGCACCAGAAGAAGTAGAGGGTGTAGTAGTTGAAGTGCTAGGGGTACCTGAAGGCTCACCGGCCTGAGTAGGAAGGACTGCCTCTGTCGGCAATATCTCCACATCCACCACCGAGGAAGCATCCACCGGTGTAGCTCTCCTCCTCTCGGCCTCATCTCTAGTGTACTCGGCCTATATCCACCAGATGTCTGTTGAAGATGTGGGAGTCACTTCCACATCTGTCTTCTCAATCAAAGGTACTCGGTATGCCTACACTGCTCCGTAATCAAGACCGGAAATGGGAGAGAAGTCTGACTCTATTTGGCCCTCATGGCCATCTCCTGCTCAATAATCCAACCGAGGTTTAGTGTAACACCCCGTACCCGAATGAGGAAGGCTTAGCAAATTTTAGGACCTCCAGGTGTCACCCACGTGGGTAAACCACGCCTCATGGTTGGACCCATGCCACATGGGTGAGCTCCGTTGGTGGATACCTTGGAAATCTGCCTAAGGCAGTGAACCACGGCCAGGACCCACGCCACGTGGATGGGTCCACAGCCCATGGTTTGGGAGTCGTAGGTCAAGTTCAGAGAACTAATCCCTAGACCACCGACCCATGGTTCACCAGGACGGACTGCAGGTCCATCCATGGTCCGTTGGCGGGGTCTCGTGGGTGGGGCCTGAGGGACGGTTAAGTGGAGGACTTAAGGGTCTTTTACGGATTTAATTTGAACTAAGTGGTGTCATTTTACTAAGCCTAGACTACCTATATAAGTATTTTTAACACCCAAGATCTCCAAATTAACTCATTCTCTCAAAATCCCAAAAGAAAATCCAAAACTCTTCTCAAATATTCTCTCTCTAGATGTTGGAAGAAAAAGGAAGAAGAGGAAGCTAGGTCAAGATCAAGTCTCCAATTTTTAAGCTTTTGAGGGATTTGTGATCAAGGTATGTTAGCTTTTCATCCATGGATATCTTCCATCCATGGAGTCCCTCAGAAATATCCCAATTTATGAAGAATTCCCCCATTCTGGCTAGGGTTGCTTCAATTGTTGTGGGTTATGATGATTATGGATCCAATTGAGTGGATTTTGATTGTTTATGATAGAATTAGTATAATTAAATGTTATTAGAGTGAAATTTCATGTATCCATGCCTATTTCATGATTATGACCTAGAATTGATATAGTTGGGTTGATGCCATGAAGGAAAACTTTGTGGTTTTAGGCTTATCCTTATAGAATTAAGGAATTATGATTAGAATTGGTTGAGAATGAAGCTTAGATAATGATCGTGATATCTAGGGCTTGAGAGTAAAGCTTATGATATAAATAGTTGGTAATTGATGTTATTGTTGAGGAAGGGATACTTCCCACATAAATTGCCTAATTATGAATGTATGAATGTGAATGATTTACTCACATGAATGATTCTAGGTTTGAAAGGAATTATCACCTAAAATTAATCTATAATAAAAGATGATGTAAATGTTAAGTCTAGAGGTGATTACCCTTGACCTCCATATGAAAGGATATGAGGTGATTCCCATACTCCTTAGAGTTGAACAAGAGGTGAGTCCCCACGTTCCTATTATGATGAATGGACATGGAGGCAAGTACCCATGCTCCCTATGAAATGATGTGGATGTGAGTACCCGTGACATATGATGAGGTTGTGGAGGTGAGTACCCACAATCTAAAAGTAAGTAAGGCAAGAGGAGAATACCCATTAGCCTTTGTAAGTTAGGCAAAGAGGTGAATCCTCGTGTCTTTAGAATTATGAGAACTATGATGTAAATAATGAATAGCTTGGATTGTTGCTTGAGATGCCTTCCATGAGGTAAGTTGACTAGAGGCGGATGACCCAAGTCATTACTAAGGATGAGTAAGATTGCGTGATAAGTATTCCTTTCTTATTATGATATTGATGTATGTGCATGATTATGCTTATGGTTTATATTGACTAACCATGATGTTTATGTTGTTTATGCTAGCTATCATATTTAGTACTTAATTGTACTAACACATACTTTGCCTACATTCTTATCAAATGTAGGGTCCGGCGACTTAGATTCTCACACTCGTGGCTAGCTTAGTGTTGATCAAGGAAGTGAAGATTTGGTGAGTCCTCATTGTGTTCGAGGATGTGATCACCCTTTTCTATTATGTTTTCTTTTATGTCTTGGACTATTTTCTAGGCTGCGTCCCAACACTTATTCAAGTTGTTTTAGATGGTTTGAGACTATGGTATTAGACTTTCGCTTGTTTTTATAAAAGATTTTGATTGTATTTTAAAGTTTTAATTCTTGGTCATTTCTATTACTTTATGTTATGATATTCTAAGTGGCTTGTATGGGGCCTCTCGGGGTCTTATACGCCTTGTTACGTCTAGGGGGTACCCCTGGGTCGTGTCAAACTTGGTAATCAGAGCACAAGGTTTAGAATGGTTCTAGGATGTCTCAAACCACGTCTAGTAGAGTCTTGTTCATAAGTGTGAAGCGCGCCACACTTCTTCATTTCTTAAAGTCGTGCCATGGAGTTTAACTCTATAAAGTCTTTCTCCTAATCCTTACCCGATGGTTTCAGGATATGACAACTAGAAGGACTAATGCTAGAAGAACTGAGGGAGACAATGTGGACAAGAAGTTCCTCCCCAAGCTCCTCATCAAGCTCTGATTGATCCTTTAGATGACAATGTGATGAATGCGGAGTTTAGGATGGATTTTCAAGTGTTGGCTCAATCCATTATGGCACAAGCCAATAGAGAGGTGGTAGCTCCCGTGAACCCAAATGTGGGTACGGCGGCGGCTAGAGTGAGGGACCTTACAAGGATGAACCCTCTCGAATTTTATGGCTCCAAAGTTGAGGAAGATCCTCAAGAATTTATCGACGAGGTTATAAGATACTTGATACTATGGGAGTAACACCGGTAGAGAAGGCAGAGTTAGTCGCTTACCAATTCAAAGGGTTTGCACAGATTTGGCTTAATCAATGGAAGGAGGCTAGGCCGGCAGAAGCGGGTCCCATAGAATGGGAAAGATTCAAAACTGCTTTTCTTGAACAATTTTTCCCTCTTGAGATGAGAGAGGCCAAGGTGCTAGAGTTTATTAACCTTAGGCAAGGAAATATGAGTGTAAGGAAATACGCTTTAAGGTTCACTCAACTATCTAAGTATCCTCCTTCTATTGTGGCGGATCGAAGAACAAGGATGAGTAAGTTTGTGTCGGGAGTGTTCGACTTGGTTGTCAAAGAATACCGCACCACTATGCTTGTCCATGATATGGATATTTCTCACCTTATGGTGCATTCCCAACAAATTGATGAAGAAAAGCTCAAGGAAAGATCTAGGAGGCAAAGAGAGCAAGAGTGGATGATGGTAACTATTCACATTCTAGGTCCGGTGGTTGGGGTCATTCAAGGTTTCGGTAAAAGTTCTCCGTGAAAGGTTCTTCAAATGCTCCTCCAAGGTCTAACAATGAAAGGGTGTCTAACCCTAAACCTCAAGGAGATGGTAATAAGTCCATGATGCCTACTTGTGCTAAGTATGGAAGAAACCATTAGGGTAAGTGTCTAGCGAGTTCCAATGCTTGCTTTGGGTGTGGAAAGATGGATCACAAGATAAGGAATTGTCCTTTGGTTGCTAAGAATGAGATAGATAACCGTCGTAGGGCTCAACCTAACCCCTCATCCGGTCCAAGTGGTTCGGGTGCAAGTACTCCTAAGCAGAACTGCTTCTATGCTCTTCAAACTAGAGGTGATCAAGAGAGCTCCCAGATGTGGTGAACGGTATGTTAAAAGTTTTTCAATTGGATGTGTATGCTTTACTTGATCCAGGAGCTACTTTTTATTTTGTGACACCTTATGTGACCATGAGGTTTGATGTGCTCCCCGATGTGTTATTAGAACCTTTTTCTATTTCTACTCCTGCTGGTGATTCTGTGTTGGTTAAAAAGGTATATAGAAGATTTCCCGTTTCCTTATCCCATAGAGTTACTCTTGTTGACTTGGTAGAACTTGATATGTTAGACTTTGATGTCATCCTTTGGATTGATTAGTTGCATTCATATTATGCGTCTATAGATTGTACAACTCGTGTAGTCAAGTTTCAATTTCCAAATGAGCCTATCCTAGAGTGGAAGGGAGAAAGTTCTATGCCTAGATGTCAATTCGTTTCTTACTTTAAAGCTAGAAAGATGATCTCTAAAGGTTGTGTTTATCATATAGTTAGGGTGAGGGATGTGGATTCTGAAGTCCCTAGTCTTGAGTCAGTCCCCATTGTTAAAGAGTTTTCGGAAGTATTCCTCGATGATTTGCCCGGTATTCCTCCAGAAAGGCAAATAGACTTCGGTATTGACCTTCTCCCAGATGGGCAACCTATCTCTATTCCTCCTTATAGAATGGCTCTGGCGGAACTTAAGGAGTTGAAATAACAATTGAAGGATCTATTGGATAAAGGTTTCATAAAACCGAGTATCTCACCATGGGGTGCTCTGGTATTGTTTGTTAAGAAAAAGGATGGTTCACTCCGAATGTGTATTGATTATCGACAATTGAACAAGGTGACCATTAAAAATAAGTATCCTCTTTCAAGGATCGATGATTTATTTGACCAACTTCAAGGGGCAAGTTATTTCTCTAAGATTGATCTCCGGTCGGGTTATCACCAATTAAGGGTGAAAGAGGAAGACATTTCGAAAATGGCTTTTAGGACACGATATGGCCATTATGAGTTCTTGGTGATGTCCTTTGGTTTGATCAATGCTCCGGCGACGTTTATGGACTTGATATACAGAGTGTTCCGACATTATCTTGACATGTTTGTGATCGTGTTTATTGATGATATTTTTATCAATTCAAGGAGTGAGAATGAGCATATTGATCATTTGAGGATCGTATTGCAAATCCTTAAGGACCAACAACTTTTTGCTAAGTTTAGTAAATGTGACTTTTGATTGAGGTATGTGGCTTTCTTAGGCCATATTTTTTCAAGCAAGGGTATTAAAGTAGATCCAATTAAGACAGATGCGGTCAAGAGTTGGCCTAGACCTCTATCACCGACATATATTAGAAGCTTCTTGGGTTTGGGCGGATATTATAGAAGGTTTGTTGAGGGGTTTTACTCCATTGCTTCTCCTTTGACGGCCTTGACTCAAAAGAAGACTAAGATCATATGGTCGGATGCTTGTGAGAAAAGTTTTCAAGAATTGAAAGATAGACTTACTTCCGCTCCGGTGTTGACTTTACCGGAAGGTATGGATGGTTTTGTGGTATATTGTGATGCCTCTAGATATTGATTGGGATGTGTGCTTATGCAAAATGGTAAAGTGATTGCCTATTCTTTAAGGCAACTTAAGGTTCATGAGAAGAACTATCCTAGCCGCGACCTTGAGTTGGCGGCGGTGGTATTTGCCTTAAAGATTTGGAGGAATTATTTGTATGGGGTTCATGTTGATGTTTTCACCGACCATAAGAGTTTACAATACGTGTTTACCCAAAAAGATCTAAATCTTCGCCAAAGAAGGTGGCTTGAGTTGTTGAAGGATTATGACATGAGTGTTCTTTATCACCCCCGCAAAGCTAATGTTGTAGTGGATGCTCTTAGTAGGTTGTCCATGGGTAGTGTTGCTCACATTGATGAGGATAAGAAAGAATTGGTACGAGATGTACATAGATTGTCCCATTTGGGTGTTCGGTTAGCAGACTCTACCAAGTGTGGTGTCATGGTTCATAATAGTTCCGAGTCATCTTTTGTGAGTGAGGTGAAAGCTAAGCAATGTCTAGATCCGATTTTGGTAGAATTGAAAGAAGCGGTACTCATGAAGTCCATTAAGGCTTTCTCTCAAGGGGGAGATGGAGTACTTAGATACCAAGGTCAATTATGTGTTCCAAAGTTTGATGAGCTAAGGGAACAAATTTTGGTGGAAGCCCATAGTTCTCGGTATTCCATTTACCCGAGAGCCACCAAGATGTACCATGATTTACCGGAGTTCTATTGGTGGAATGGGATGAAGAGGGATATTACGGGATTTGTGGCTCATTGTACAAATTGCCAACAAGTAAAAGTTGAGCATCAGAAACCGGGAGGTCTAGCTCAAGATATTAGCATTCCTACTTGGAAGTGGGAAGAAATAAATATGGACTTTATAGTAGGGTTGCCATGCACTCGATACCAATATGATTCGATTTGGGTGATAGTAGACCTAATGACGAAATCGACACATTTCATACCCGTCAAGGTTTCTTATGTGGCGAAAGACTATGCCAAGTTATATTTGAGAGAAATAGTAAGTTTTCATGGTGTGACATTGTCCATTATATCCGATAGAGGTACTCAGTTTACTTCTCAGTTTTGAAAATCATTCCAAATGGGTCTTAGCATAAAAGTGAAGCTTAGCACGGCTTTTCACCCATAAATCGATGCGCAAGCGGAGCGAACGATCCAAACATTAGAAGATATGTTGAGAGCATGTGTCATCGATTTTAAAGGAACTTGGGATGATCAAATGCCATTCATAGAGTTTACTTATAATAATAGCTACCATTCTAGTATTGGTATGGCCCCCTTTGAAGCTCATTATGGTAGGAGGTGTAGATCCCCTATAGGGTTGTTTGAAGTGGGTGAAGTTTCCTTGAAAGGGCCCGAGTTAGTTCATGAGGCTATCGAAAAAGTTCGACTCATTAGAGAGAGGTTGAGGACTTCCCAAAGTCGACAAAAGTCATATGCCAATGTAAGAATAAGAGACCTTGAGTTTGAGGTTAGTGATTGGGTCTATTGAAAAATCTCACCCATGAAGGGTTTGATGAGATTTCGGAAGAAAGGGAAACTTAGTCCCTGATTTATAAGCCCATATCAAATCATGAGACGTGTCTGTAAGGTAGCTTACTAGTTAGATTTGCTAGATGAGTTGGCAACTATGCATCCCAGTTTACATGTGTCTATGCTTAAAAAGTGTGTAGGAGATCCAACATCCATAGTTTCCCTTGAAGGATTGGGAGTTGATGAGAGTCTTTCATATGATGAAGTTCTGATTGAGATTTTGGACCGATAAGTTAAGAAATTGAGGAACAAAAAAGTTGCTTCCGTGAAGATTTTGTTGAGAAACCACTTGGTTGAGGGTGCTACTTGGGAGGCCGAGGCCAGTATGAAGTCCTGATATCCTCTCTTTCCTTCTACTCTAGCTTGAGGTAATGAGTTTCCTCTTGATTTGTTTTATGTTGAGAAGTCATGTGTATTTTATATGTTTCCATGATTTCTTTATGTGCATGTTCATGAAGTAGCTTGAGTCTTAGAAGAAATGACTTATGTGAATTATTTTCCTCATGTTGTAGTGCATTGAGTATGAGTTACCTATAGACTTCATGAGATAAGTTGATGAACATGTTTTGGCTGTGCTTTTTGAGATTGAATTGCATATGAGCTCCATGAGATTGTGTTGAGCATATTTTTAAGTGTGGAGATGATATTACCTCCTTGAATGTGGGAAATCTGGAAAAAAAAATCATGCATATTGGGTTATTAGATGTAGTTCCTACTCACTTTTGGTGCATTGAGTAAGTTTGACTTAGAGTTGATGTTTCCTCCTTAGTTGTGTGCATTTAGATGTGTTGCATGCATGATTGGGCTACTAGTCTTGAGTCTTTTCAATTAGAATCGTGCTTAGAATCTCATTTGAGGACGAATGATCCCAAGGGGGAGATAATGTAACACCCCGTACCCAAAAGAGAAAGGCTTAGCAAATTTCAAGACCTCCAGGTGTCACCCACGTGGGAAAACCACCCCCCGTGGTTGGACCCACGCCACGTGGGTGAGCTCCGTTGGTGGACACCCTGGAAATCTGCCTGAGGAAGTGAACCACGGCAAGGACCCATGCCATGTGGATGGGTCCACGGTCCGTGGTTAGGGAGTCGTAGGTCAAGTTCAAAGAACCAATCCCCAGACCACCGACCCACGGTTCACAAGGACGGAATGTAGGTCCATCCACAGTCCGTCGGCGGGGTCTCATGCGTGGGGCCTGAGAGACGGTTAAGTAGAGGACTTAAGGGTCTTTTCTGGATTTAATTAGAACTAAGTGGTGTCGTTTTGACTAAGCCTAGACTACCTATATAAGTATTTTTAACCCCCAAAATCTCCTAATTAACTCATTCTCTCAAATCTCAAAAAAAAAAACCAAAGCTCCTCTCAAATATTGTCTCTCCAGAAGTTGGAAGAAGAAGGAAGAAGAGGAAGCTAGGTCAAGATCAAGTCTCCAATTTTCAATCTTGTGAGGGCTTTGTCATCAAGGTATGTTAGCTTTTCATCCATGGATATCGTCCATCCATGGAGTCCCTTAGAATTCCCCATATTGATGAAGAATTGCCCCATTCTAGCTAGGGTTTCTTCAATTGTTGTGGGTTATTATGATTATGGATCCAATTGAGTGGATTGTGATTGTTTATGATAGAATTAGTATAATTACATGTTATTAGAGTGAAATTTCATGTATCCATGCCTATTCCATGATTATGACCTAGAATTTATATAGTTGGGTTGATGCCATGAAGGGTAACTTTTTTGGTTTAGGCTTGTCCTTATAGAATTGAGGAATTATGATTAGAATTGCTTGAGAATGAAGCTTAGATGATGATCATGATATCTAGGGCTTGAGAGTAAAGCTTATGATATGAATTGTTGGTAATTGATGTTATTGTTGATGAAGGGATACTTCCCACATAAATTGCCTAATTATGAATGTATGAATGTGAAGGATTTACTCACATGAATGATTCTAGGTTTGAAAGGAATTCTCACCTAAAATGAATCTAGACTAAAATATGATGTAAATGTTGAGGCTAGAGGCGATTACCCTTGACCTCCATATGAAAGGATATGAGGTGATTCCCATACTCCTTAAAGTTGAACAAGAGGTGAGTCCCCACGTTCCTATTACGATGAATGGACATGGAGGCAAGTACCCATGCTCCTTATGAAATGATGTGGAGGCGAGTACCCGTGTCATATGATAAGGTTGTGGAGGCAAGTACCCCGAATCTAAAAGTAAGTAAGGCAAGAGGCGAATACCCATTAGCCTTTGTAAGTTAGGCAAAGAGGTGAATCCCCATGTCTTTAAAAGTAGGTATGAATTATGAGAACTATGATGTAAAGAATGAATAGCTTGGATTGTTGCTTGAGATACCTTCCTTGAGGTAAGTTAACTAGAGGCGGATGACCCAAATCATGACTAAGGATGAGTAAGGTTACGTGATAAGTATTCCTTTCTTATTATGATATTGATGTATGTGCATGATTATACATATGGTTTATATTGACTAACCATGATGTTTATGTTGTTTATGCTAGCTATCATATGTAGTACTTAATTGTACTAATGCATACTTTTCCTGCATTCTTATCAAATGTAGGATCCAGCGACTTAGATTCTCACACTCGTGGCTAGCTTCGTTATTGATCAAGGAAATGAAGATTTGGTGAGTCCTCATTGTGTTCGAGGATGTGATCACCCTTTTCTATCATGTTTTCTTTTATATCTTGGACTATTGTATGGGCTGCATCCCAAGACTTATTCAAGTTGTTTTATACTGTTGAGACTATGGTATTAGACTTCCGCTCGTTTTTATAAAAGACTTTGATTGTATTGAAAAGTTTTAATTCTCGGTCATTTCTATTACTTTATGTTATGATATGCTAAGTTGTTTGTATGAGGCCTCTCGGGGTCTTATACGCCTTTTTACATCTAGGGGGTACCTCTGGGTCATGACATTTAGTCTCTCTCGGTCCAAGAAACAGCCCAACAAAGCAGCCTTCGGATATCGGAGTATCAACTCGTTCTGTTATGGCATCAATGTGCTGCTTATGAACCCGAACCAATATATGGCAGCCACGTTCCGATCCTTCTTAATTATTTGAACACCCGCCTCAATCCATTTCGGTGTAATGTCTGAGATCAACAACGCCAACCAACCCTTCAAGTCATCGAGGGTCTTTTTCTGTATCTGATCCACTAAGAAGTGGATCACATTCATCGTACAACCAAGCACCTCATTGATGTCGGTCCTGCTGCATTTTACCTTCTTGCCCCGCACTACCACATGGTCTACCGGCTTGAATGATCTGGCCTTCTACTTCTCTTTAGGCACCATCATGCCATACTCCTCATAAAACTCACGAACCCAAGTAGTAATATAGGAGCCTTGGGGCTTGGTGAAGATTTCAAACTTGTGGAACCTAATAGTGTTCTACACCTCCGAGTACCGGTCTACTACTCCGTCAGTAGACAATCTCTTCTCCTCTAGAATGGTCCTCAAACCCTCGGCCTTCAGTCTATTCAATGACCGGGGTGGGCGTGCCAGAACTAGTTGTATCGGAGGTACCTGCTCTACAATCTAAGCCAAAGGTGGAGGAGGAGTAGGCGGCACGGGGATCCTGGCTGGATCATTCAAAGATTTGGAGCGTAGCTCTGCTCTCCTAGTTTGGAGAGTCAGATCATTCTCCGGTTCAGACACGGAGGTCGGTGATCTATCACTCGAGTTGCCCTCATTGTCTGACAAAGTGAGGTGGGCCGCATAGATGCCCATACTATCGGAGCTCTCCTCCGCTGACGTTAGCACCACGGGCCCTTTCCCTTTCCTTTCTCCCTGTTGGAGGAACCTTTGCTTGCATAGTACAGGAGGGTGCAGCAACCCTCGCTAATCACAATACCCCTCACAGGTACCTTTGGTCTAGCCATACCTACAACACAACATCGAATAAAATCAATACGTTAGAAACAGTTCAAAAAATGATCAATGTTTCAGGTAGTGCAGGAATTCTCGCCAAGTCATTCGGTGAGTCGCTGAACCCATTTGGCCAACCAAGTCAGGCTCGGTGAATGTTCCAGACTAAAAATTCTAAGAAATCAGCACAAGTCGGTGATGTCCAGGGCTTTTGGCAAATCGCCGACACCTTTTGGCGAACCAGAATTGGCTCACCGAAAGTTACAGAACAATTTCTAAAAATTTGGGTGCAGAAGGGCGATATAACCAACATTCGGCGAGTCGTAGAGTGAACTTCAGCGAGTTCAGGCGTATCTCCGAATATTACATAACAAATTCAAAAATTTTGAAGGATAAAAAAAAGCGATCCAAGGGTCGTTGGGAGAACCGCCGAACCATTCGACGAGCTCGACCCTGCTCACCGAATAGTCCATCATAACAGATTTTGACCCCAACATTCAATTTCTAACCCGCAGCCCACGAGAACAAAATTAAACACCTATTCTATGCAATTAAGCCCAGACCCATAACATTAATGACCTCGGGGTATTCTGACTTCCCCCGATTTGTCCAAAATTGGCCAATCAACGTCTTTTGTCCTTAAGAATGACGTCACCCTCTCTATCATTGGGCAAAATCAGTCAATCGGAGAAATTTGGGTTACTCTGACTTCACCCATGCCAAACCAACAAATTCTAAAACACTACCCACACTTTTAATCCTATATCACGCACAATTCCACAATTTTAGAAAAAAACACACAAAAACAAAGTACGAAAAATGGCACATGCTAACACAACCATTCAAACTACCAATAATACGCAACCAGATTGACAGGACAACTATCATGCATTCGACTACACAAATCTTTAAAGGCGGGGTTCGGATAACCAACCTCAATAGTAGACAATTAAATGCTAAGCAAGGAATTCGAAGCAACAATGCGCAAAATCTCCCCCTCCCCCCGAGCAATTGATCCCACACAAAAATGCAAGAAAAGTAAGTACGGAAATATTAAATGTTGTTGTGAGAGTGCAAAGGTCGGAAAATATGAAATGAGGGATGTTTTTGAATTTTAAACGGTTTAGCCCTTTATGACTTCAGTTCACACGCAACTCGGTGATGCGCTGAATGACTATTTAGTCCGCCGAAGTTTACAGAACCTACAACAATTTTATTAGTCCAAAGGGTGATCTAGATCGAACTCGATGACCTGTTTGGCGAGTCGGTGATTGGTGCCTGAGCTTGCTTAATTTCTCCTTTTCCCAAATTTTTAAATTTTCAACATGCACATTCAACACCCGTTATTCAAACAAAAATATTAAAAGCTCAAAAACATGGGTTGCCTCCCAAGCAGCGCCTTATTTAACGTCGTGGCTCGAGGAGGATACTCATTCAAGATTCATTCTTTGGGTTAACCAAGGTATCCCTTGGTAGACCACCTTTTTCTCTCGGGTTTAAATGGGGTGAGATTTGGCCCATTTGGATTTCCAGTGGTGGACACCAAGTGAGAAGTAACTGTGTAGTTCAGAGTTGAGACGTCCTCCTTCATTTCTTTGAGCACTTTGTCGGGCCCGTCCCCTTTATTGGGAATGCGTGCAAGCATATCTTCAGTGCAGAATTTTCCGGGTCGGCCCTTTGCTCATTCAGATTTTGACGCTCGTGGGGAGGTACATATCTCTCTTTGTCACCATCACGGTCCCTCCAGTTTGTAAAACGGTCACACCACTCCCTATCATGGTCTTTCCAACCTTCATCACGCTCTGTATTGCAACCTTGGTTCCCGCCTAGCTTTGGATAATTTTGGCGGAAACCTCCTCCCCGATTTGCTAGAAAGTCTACTTTTTTATTGTACAAAGCTTTAGATTGCGCATCATCATGATTTACTTCACTAACTCCAACCGCATTCACAGCTTTAGACCCACTACCCATGACATGTTTTGATAAAAGATCAATTTGGGTTATAATTCTAGCCATGTTTTCATCCCCCTCTTGGTCTTTTTCTATTTGTTCCTTTGTCATCCTGAAATTCAAAGGAGACACTTGATCTTCCCTAGTATACCAAGAACAGTTTATCTTCATCATTCCATCAAGGAGAGTAGAAGCTATTTTAAAAGGTTGCTGCATAATTCCTCCTTGGACAAGTTGATCAGCCACACCCTTGTTGACTGAATCTAGACTCCGGTAGAAATGTTGTAACAACACGTTGTTTGGGAGTCCATGAGTTGGACATTGGAGCAGCAGCTTCTGAAATCTCAACCATGTCTCATGGATTGGTTCACCATCTAATCGTTTGAAGCCCTGAATGTTATCTCTCAGTGCCATCATCTTCAAAAGAGGGAAAAATCTTATGTAGAATGCCTCAGTAAGCTCATCCCAAGACGTAATGGAGTCCCTTAGTAGGTCAGCTAACCACTTTGTTGCCTCCCCCATCAAAGAAAAAGGGAATAACCGCAGTCGGATTGACTCCTGTAAGATGTTCTTGAACAAGAATGGACCACATACGTCCACAAAATTCCGAATATGATCATGGGATCCTCATGAGACACCTCTCCGAATAAGCCTTTCATTTGCAATAGTTGCAAAATCATACTAGTCACATGGAATACCACATTTCCCATGACCGGAGGTAACCGAATAGCACCCACACTACCCAATTGAGGCTCAATGACATCGTTCAAGTTACAGATGTCGTCATGATGTCCAAGTAGGCTAGCGTTACTCCCGTTCACACTCATCTCGTCACCTGGGCAAGAGAAGCCAACAAAACACAAAGACAAAGTAAGTCGATTCAACTACAAACAAGATTAGATCACAACTAGACTTCACTAAAAGAATTCTTGTAACACCCCATATCCTAGACAGACCAGAATGTAGATTTCAGAAGTTGCAGGTGCCACCGACGGGCACCACCCACGGACCGTAGGTGGGGGTCCGTTGATGGCCACCTGCGGCCCCTCCCAGAAAAGACCAGAAAATCCCGCTAAGGGTCAGCCCATGCCAGGACCTATGGACCGTAGGTCAGGCCACTGTCTGTGGTCTAAGGCTGTGGGTCAAACCCTCAAGTTCTAGCTCCCAGATGTCAAACGATGGCCGACCAAAATGGACCATCGATCCATCCACGGTCCGCTGGTTGGCCCCGACAACTTTTAAGTCATAGGTCGTTTGGTCTTTTCCCTATGTGTTGTAAACTACGTAGTTTCGATCAGTTTTAGCCTAGTAACTTAATTAGGACTTACCCTAGTCAACTCATTCTATAAAATTTATCCAATTAAAATGAAAAGAGGAGAAAGCAGTCGAGCAATCCTAGTCCAAGAACGCAGCAAGGTTTGGTCTGTTCCAGCCCTGAAATCAAAAGATTTCTCCATGAAATTTGTCACCTGGTATGTGGGATTTCACTAGTGGGTTCCTTTCACCCATTAAGTCCCTAGATTTCAGTCAGAATCTTGATTCCTTAAATATTGCTTAGACCTAGGGTTTTCTTGAATGTAGAAATTGTTTGGGTTTTAGCTGTTAGAATAGTCCAAATCATATTAGCATGATTTCGTAAGATTGTTGCTTAGTTCTTGCATGAAATTCAGAACCCTAGATGTGTTGATTCATTTAGTTCATGTATTACAACATTTACAGCCTTGTAACCACTTCCCATGACATGCTTCGACAATAGGTCCATTTGAGTCATCATCTTTGCCACGTTTTCATCTCGCTCTTGGTTTTTTTCATTTTCTCCTTTGTCAGCCCAAGGTTCAAAGGAGACACCTGCTCTTCTCTTGTGTACCAAGCATGATTAATTTTTATCATCTCATCTAGAAGGGCTGCTGCTATGTCAAACGGTTGTCTAATGACCCCACCTCGAATCAGCTGGTCTGCAACACCTTTGTTAACAGTGTCAAGGCTCCTCTAGAAATATTGCAACAACACATTGTCCGGTAGCTCATAAGTTGGACATTGGAGTAATAATTTTTGGAACCTCAACCATGTCTTATGAATAGATTCTTTATCGATGCGCTTGTAGTTCTGAATATTATCCCTCGACTTAACCATCTTTGAAGGAGGGAAAAACCTTTCGTAAGACACCTCAGTGAGCTCCTCCCAAGAAGTAATTGAATCCCTTGGTAGCTCGGTCAACCACTTTGTTGCTTCCCCCATTACAGAAAATGAAAACAAACGGAGTTGGACTGACTCTTGAGTGATGTTCTTGAAAGAAAATGGCCCACACACATCCAAAAAGTTACGGATGTTCTCACGACCCAAGGACACCCCCTAGATGTAACATGGCATACAAGACACCGAGAGGCCTCATATAAGCCACTTAGCTTTCATAGTCAAGATAACAAAAAATTGATAAGATATAAAACATTTCAAAACATAACCAAAGTTTTATAAAATGAAGCGGAAGTCTAATACGCTTGTCTCAAAAACCATCTAATACAATAGAATCTCGAGACACAGCCCATACAACAATTGTAACGCCTCGTACCAGAAAGAGGAAAAATTGGTAAAATTTTAGAACTTCCAGGTGTCACCCACGAGGGCCAACCATGCCCCGTGGTTAGACCCACGCCACATGGGTGAGCCTCATGGATGAGGACCATGGGACGCAGTATGGGGTAGTGAACTACGACCAGGACCCACACCCCGTGGATGGGTCCACGGCCCGTTGTTGGGAGTCGTGGGTCAAAGTCCAGAAAACCATGTCCCAGACCACCAACCCATGGTTCACCAGGATGGACCGTAGGTCCATCCACGGTCCGTCGGTCGTGGTCTCGTGGTTTGTGACTGGGCGGTTATTTTAGGGACTTAAGTGTCCTTTCTGGTTTTTATTAATATGAAGTGGTGTCATTTTGCCTAAGTCTAGAACACCTATATAAATATTTTTAACCCCCAAAATTCCCCATTCAAGTCATTCTCAAAAAATACCAAAAGAAAATCCAAAACTCCTCTCAAATATTCTCTCTCTAAAAGTTGGAAGAAGAAGAAAGAAATCTAAACTAGGTCAAGTTCAAGTCTACCAATCTTCAAGATTTGTGGGCATTATGACTAAGTTATGATGGCTTTTCATCTATGGATTTCTTCCATCCATGGGGTCTCCTAGAATTCCCCCAATTTGATGAAGAATTCCCCAATTTTAGCTAGGGTTTCTTTCAATGTTGTGGGTTGTGATGAATGTTGATACAATTGATTAGATTATGGTTATTTATGATTGAATTGATAGAATGGTATATATTTAGGATGATATTACATGTACCCATGCCTATTCCATGATTCTAACCTAGAATTGATATAATTGGGTTCATGCCATGAATGGAAACTTTGTGGGTTTACGCTTGTCCTTATGGGGTTGATGAATTATGATTAGAGTTGTTTTAGAATGAAGCTTAAATGATGATCATGATATTTAGTGCTTTGAGAGTAAAGCTTATGATATGAATTATTCATAATTGATGTTATTGTTGAGGAATGGATACTTCCCACATGAATTGCTTAATGATGAAAGTATGAATGTGAAAGGTTTACTCACATGAATTATTATAGGTTTGAAAGGATTGCTCACCTAAAATGAATCTAGACTAAAAGGCTATGAAACTAATGAGGCCAGAGGGGATTACCCTTGACCCCCCTATGAAAGGATATGAGGCGATTCCTCTATTCCTTAGAACTTAACAAGAGGTGAGTCCCCACGTTCTTACTATGATAAATGGACATGGAGGCGAGTACCCATGATCGTTATGAAATGGTGTGAAGGCGAGTACCCGCATCATATGATGAGATTGTGGAGGCCAGTACCTGTAATCTAAAAATAAGTAAGGCGAGAGGCGAATACCCATTAGCCTTTATAAGTTAGGAAAAGAGGCGCATCCCCTTGTATTTAAAAGTAAGTATGAAGTATGAGAACTATAATGTAAAGAAATGAATAGCTTGGATTGTTGCTTGAGATGCCTTCCATTATGTAATTTGACTAGAGGCGGATGACCCAAGTCATGACTAAGGATGAGTATGGTTGCTTGAGAAGTATTCCTTTCTTATTATTATATTGATGTATGTGCATGATTATGCTTACGGTTTATATTAACTAACCATGATGTTTATGTTGTTTATACAAGCTTTCATATTTAGTACTTGATTGTACTAACACATACTTTACCTACATTCTTATCAGATGTAGGGTCCGGCGACATAGATTCTCACACTCATGGCTATCTTTGTTGTTGATCAAGGAAGTGAAGATTTGGTGAGTCCTCATTGTGTTTGAGGATGTGATCACCTTTTTCTTTTATGTATTAGACTATTGTATGGGTTGTGTCCCTAGACTTTACTCATGTTGTTTAGATGGTTTGAGACTATGGTAATAGACTTCCGCTCGTTATATAAAGACTTCGATTAAATTGAAAGGTTTTAAATTTCTGCACCTTTTTCTATTACTTTATGTTATGATATGCTAAGTTGGCTCGTATGAGGCCTCTCGGGGTCTTATACGCATTGTTACATCTGGGGGTACCCCTGGGTTGTAAAAAACTTGGTAATCAGAGCACAAGGTTTAGAATGGTTCTAAGATGTATCAAACCACGTCAAGTAGAGTCTTGTTCATAAGTGTGAAGCGCGCCACATTTATGAATGAGAGGCTACTGGATGTTAGGAAACTTCAGTTCTTCATTTCCCTAAGTCGTGCCATGGAGTTTACCTCTATAAAGTCTTTCTCCTAATCCTTACCTGATGGTTTTCAAGATATGACTACTAGAAGGACTAATGCTAGAAGGGCTGAGAGACACAATGTGGGATAAAAAGTTCCTCCCCAAGGTCTTCATCAAGCTCCGATTGATCCTTTGGACGAGAATGTAAAAAATGCCGAGTTTAAGATGGCTTTTCAAGTGTTGGCTCAAGCTGTGACTGCACAAGCCAATAGAGAGGTGGTAGCTCCCGTGAACCCAAATGTGGGTACGACAGCGGCAAGAGTAAGGGACTTTACAAGGATGAACCCTCCTGAATTTCATGGTTCCAAAGTGGAGGAAGATCCTAAAGAATTTATCGATGAGGTCTACAAGATACTTGCTATTATGGAGTGACTCCGGTAGAGAAGGAGGAATTGGCCGCTTACCAACTCAAAGGGGTTGCTCAGATTTGATTCAATTAATGGAAAGAGGTAAGGCCGGAATAAGTGGGTCCCATAGAATGGGAAAGGTTCAAAAGTGCATTTCTTGACCGATTTTCCCTCTTCAGATTAGGGAAGACAAGGTGCTCGAGTTCATTAATCTTCGGCAAGGAAGTATGAGCGTGAGGGAGTATGCATTGAGGTTCACTTAGTTGTCCAAGTATGCCCCATCTATTGTAGCGGATCGTAGGACTAAGATGAATAAGTTTGTGTTGGGAGTGTCCAACCTTGTAGTCAAAGAATGCCGCACCGCTATGCTTGTCCATGCCATGGACATTTCTCGCCTTATGGTGCATGCCCAACAAATTGAGAAAGAAAGGTCAAGGAAATATCTAGAGAGGCAAAGAGAGCAAGAGTGGATGATGGTAACTATTCACATTCTAGGTCCGGTGGACGGGGTCGTTCAAGGTTTCGGCAAAAGTTCTCCAGGCAAGGCTCTTCAAATGCTCCTCCAAGGTCTAACAGTGACAGGGTGTCTAACCCTAAACCTCAAGGAGATGGTAGTAAATCCTCGATGCCTAGTTATGCTAATTATGGAAGAAATCATGAGGGAAAGTGTCTAGCGAGTTCCAATGCCTGCTTTGGATGTGAAAAGATGGATTACAAGATCAGATATTGTCCTTCGGTTGCTAAGAAGGATGGAGACAATCGTCGTAGGGCTCAACCCTACCCTTCATCTGGTCCAAGTGGTTCGGGTGCAAGTGCTCCTAAGCAAAACGACTTTTATGCTCTTCAGAATAGAGGTGATCAAGAGAGTTCCCCGGATGTGGTGACTGGTATGTTATAAGTTTTCCAAATAGATGTGTATGATTTACTTGATCCCGATGCTACTTTGTATTTTGTGACACCTTATATGGCCATGAGGTTTGATGTGCTTCCCGATGTGTTATTAGAACCTTTTTCTGTCTCTACTCCTGTTGGTGATTCTGTGGTGGCTAAAAGGGTCTTTAGAAGCTGTCCCATTTCCTTATCCCATAGAGTTACTCTTGTTGACTTTGTAGAGCTTAATATGTTAGACTTTGATGTCATACTTGGGATGGATTGGTTTCATTCATGTTATGCTTCTATTGATTGTAGGACTCGGGTAGTCAAATTCCAATTCTCAAATGAGCCTATCCTAGAGTGGAAGGGGGGAAATTCTATGCCTAAGGGTCTGTTTGTCTCTTATCTTAAAGCTAGAAAAATTATTTCTAAGGGTTGTATTTACCATCTAGTAAGGGTGACGGATGTAGATTCTGAAACCCCTTCTCTTGAGTCGGTCCCCATCGTAAATGAGTTTCCAGAAGTGTTCCCAAATAACTTACCCGGTATTCCTCCTGAGTGGGAAATAGATTTCGGAATTGATCTTCTCCCAGATATGTAACCTTTCTCTATTCCTCCTTACCGTATGGCTCCAATGGAACTTAAGGAGTTGAAAGAACAGTTGAATGATCTATTAGACAAGGCTTTCATTAGGCCGAGTATCTCCCCATGGGGTGCTCCATTTTTGTTCGTTTGAATGAAAGATGGTTCTCTTCGTATGTGCATTGAGTATCGTCAGTTGAAAAAAGTGACTATTAAGAACAAGTATACTCTCACAAGGATAGATGATTTGTTTGACCAACTTCAAGGGGCAAGTTATTTCTCTAAGATTGATCTTCGATCGGGTTATCACAAACTGAAGGTGAGAGAAAATGATATTCCAAAGACAGCCTTTAGAGCCCGATATGGTCATTATGAGTTCTTGGTGATGTCCTTTGGTTTGACTTATGCTCCGACGGAGTTTATGGACTTGGTGAATAGGATGTTTAGACAATACCCAGACATTTTTTTGATTGTGTTTATCGATGATATTTTGATCTATTCAAGAAGTGAGAATGAGCATATTGAGCATTTGAGGATCGTATTGCAAATCCTCAAGGACCAGCAACATTTTGCAAAGTTTAGCAACTGTGAATTTTGGTTAAGGTCCGTAACTTTCCTTGGTCATATTGTGTCAAGCAAGGGTATTGAGGTAGATCCTAAGAAGACAGATGCGGTTAAGAGTTGGCCTAGACCTCTAACTCCTTCGGATATTAGAAGCCTTTTGGGTTTGGCCAGTTATTATAGAAGATTTGTTGAGGGGTTTTCCTTCATCGCTTCTCATTTGATGGCTTTGAGTCAAAAGAAGGCTAAGTTCATATGGTCGGAAGTGTGTGAGAAAAGTTTCCAAGATTAGATAGACTTACTTCCGCTCCGGTGTTGACGTTACTGAAAGAGATGGATGGTTTTTTGGTTTATTGTGATGCCTCAAGAATTGGGCTAGGGTGTGTTCTAATGCAAAATAGGAGAGTTATTGCCTACTCCTCAAGGCAACTTAAAGTCCATGAGAAGAATTATCCTACTCATGAACTTGAGTTAGCGGCAGTCGTATTTGCTCTAAAGACTTGGAGACAGTATTTGTATGGAGTTCATGTTGATGTGTTTACCGACCACAAAAGTTTTTAATATGTGTTTAATCAAAAGGATTTGAATCTTCACCAAAGAAGGTGGCTTGAGTTATTGAAATATTATGACATGAGTTTTCTTTATCACCCCAATAAAGCTAATGTTGTGGTGGATGCCCTTAGTCGGTTGTCTATGGGTAGTGTGGCTCATATTGATGAAGAAAAAAAAGAGTTGGTTCGAGATGTGCATAGATTGTCTCGATTAGGTGTTCGACTAGTGGACTCCACCAAGGGTGGTGTTATGGTTCACAATGGTTCCGAATTATCTCTTGTAGCCGATGTGAAAGCTAAACAAGGTCTTCATCCAATTTTGGTAGAATTGAAAGAGGCGGTACTTAAGAAATCCATTGAGGCTTTCTCCCAAGGGGGAGATGGGGTACTTAGATACCAAGGCCATTTGTGTGTCCCAATCATAGATGATTTGAGGGAACAAATCTTTACCGAAGCTCATGGTTCGTGGTATTCCATTCACCTAGGAGCCACCAAGATGTACCGTGATTTACGCAAAGTCTATTGGTCGAACGGGATGAAGAGAGACATTGTGGGGTTTGTGGCTAGATGTCCAAATTGCCAACAAGTCAAGGTTGAGCATCAGAAACCGAGAGGTTTGTCTCAAGATATTAGCAGTCCTACTTGGAAGTGGGAGGATGTGAATATGGACATTATAGTGGGATTGCCACGTACCCGGCACCAATATGATTCGATTTGGGTCATAATAGACAGAATGATAAAATCGGCTCATTTCCTTCGAGTAAAGGTTTCCTATTTGGCGGAGGACTATGCCAAGTTATATTTGAGGGAAATGGTAAGATGCATGGTGTGCCATTGTCCATTATTTCTGATAGAGGTACTCAGTTTACCTCTTAGTTTTAGAAATCCTTCCAAAAGGGTCTTGGCACCAAGGTTAAGCTCATCACACCTTTTCACCCACAAATCGATGGGTAAGCGGAGTGAACGATCCAATCATTGGAAGATATGTTGAGAGAATGTGTCATCGATTTCAAGGGAAGTTGGGATGATCACTTGCCATTGATAGAGTTCGCTTATAATAATAGCTACCATTCTAGTAATGGTATGGCCCCCTTTGAAGATCTTTATGGTAGGAGGTGTAGATCCCCTATTGGGTGGTTTGAAGTCGGTGACGTTGCCTTGATCCGGCCCGAGTTAGTTCATGAGGCTATCAAAAAAGTTTGACTCATTAGAGAGAGGTGGAGAACCGCCCAAAGTCGACAAAAGTCTTATGCAGATGTTAAAAGAAGGGACATTGAATTTGAGGTTAGTGATTGGGTCTATTTGAAAATCTCACCCATGAAGGGTGTGATGAGATTTGGGAAGAAAGGGAAACTTAGTCCCCGATTTATAGGCCCATATCAAATCATGAGACGTGTTGGTAAGGTTGCTTACGAGTTAGATTTGTCAAATGAGTTGGCAACCGTACATCCCGTTTTCCATGTCTCTATACTTAAGAAGTGTGTTGGAGATCCTACATCCATAGTTTCCCTTGGAGGATTGGGAGTTTATGAGAGTCTTTCATATGAGGAAGTTCCGGTTGAGATTTTGGACCAGCAAGTTAAGAAATTGAGGAACAAGGAAGTTGCTTCCGTGAAGGTTTTGTGGAGAAACCACTTGGTTGAGGGTGCTACTTGGGAGGCCGAGGCTGATATGAAGTCTGATATCCTCATCTTTTCCCTTCTACTCGTATTCTAGCTTGAGGTAATGAATTTCCTCTTGGTTTGCTTTATGATTTTAAATCATGTGTGTTTTATGTGTTTCCATATTTCTTTATGATTATGCATGTTCATGAATTGCTTAAGTTGTGAAAGAAATGACTTATGTGACTTATTTTCCTCATGTTGTTGTGAATTGAGTATGAGTTGCCTATAGACTTCATGAGATGAATTGTTGAACATGCCTTGACTCGGAGTGGAGATTTCCCCCTTGAGTATGTGCTTTGAGTATTGATTGCATATAGGCTCCGTGAGATAGTGTTGAGCATGCTTTTGAGTTTGGAGATGATAGTTCCTCCTTAAGTGTAAGAATTCTGAAAATTTAATGCATATTGGGTTGTTAGATGTAGTTCCTACTCCCTTATAGAGCATTGAGTATGTCTGTCTTGGAGTTGGATTTTTCCTCCTTAGTTGTGTGCATCTAGATGAATTACATGCATGATGGGCTACTACTCTTGAGTCTTTTCATTTAGAAACGTGCTTAGAATCATATTCGAGGACGAATGGTCCCAAGGGGGAGATAATGTAACGCCTCTCATTCATAAATGTAGCGCGCTTCACACTCATGAACAAGGCTCTACTTGACGTTGTTTTGAGACATCCTAGAACCTTTCTAAGCCTTGTGCCTTGATACCAAGTTTGTCACGACCGAAGGGGCACCCTTAGATGTAACATGGCATACCAGACCCCGAGATGCCTCATATAAGCCACTTAGCTTTCATAGTCAAGATATTAGAAAATCGATAATATTTAAAACCTTTCAAAACATAACCAATGTTTTATAAAATGAAGTAGAAGTCTAATACACGTGTCTCAAAAACCCTCTAATACAATAGAATCTCGGGACACAGCCCATACAACAATGTTCAAAACTAAAATGAAAAGAACATACGAAAAGTAGTGGCCAAATCCTCGGATGCTATCAGGACTCACCAATCTTCAACCTTGCCTCTACTATAGATCCTAGCCACGGGGATGAGAATTGGGAACGCCAGACACTAAATTTGGATAAGAATTGTAGGCAAGAGTATGCATTAGTACAAAATGTACTATATATGATAATTTGCCCAAACATAACATATACATAACAGTTAGACAACATAAGTCATAAAGCATAATCAATGCACATAATAGATCATTTCAACATATAAGTGGTACTTCTTGAAGTAACCTCAATTCACACTTAGTCAAGAAATGGGTAATCCGCCTCTAGTCTTACTCATCATGGAAGGCAAACTCAAGTAACAGTCCAAGCTCATCACCTATCATAACTTATCCTAGCTTATATTTTAAAGACATGGGGAATCACCTCTTGCCTTACTATACGGGAACATGGGTAATCACTCTAGCCCTTCTTACCTTGGGATCATGGGTAGTCACCTCTAGTCACTCTTACTATAGGATCATGGGTAGTCACCTCTTGTCCAACATACTTTAGGATCATGGGTATTCGCCTCTTGTCTCTTACATAGGATCATGGGTGTTTGCCTCTATTCCGACTCTAAGGAATATGAGTAATCGCCTCATATTCTTCTCATTAGATGTCAAGGGTAATCTCCTCTAGCCTCATCACTTTCATAATTCCTAAGATTTGATTCATTTTAGGTGAGCAATCCTTTCAACCTAGAATCATTCAATGTGAGAATGCCTTTAACATTCATACATAAGAAAATCACGTGGGAAGAATCTCTTCAACAACAATTACATCAATAATCAATAATTTATAACATATGCTTCACTCTCAAAGCAATCCATATCATAATCATCATATATACTTTAATCTCAAAGCAATACATATCACATCTTATTTATTCTATAAGAATGCACATAAATCCATAAATTCTCCTTTCATAGAGTAAAACCCATTTACATCAATTTCATACTAGAAACATGGGTTAAGCATGGGTACATATAAATTCATCCTAAAGCATGTAATCCTCTCAATTCATGTATAATAAATCATAATTCAATCAATTGAATCAACATACATAAAGGCCCACAACTTAGAAGAAAACCCTAACTCAAATTGGAGAATTTCTACTTTTCAATTGGAGAACTTAGGGGCTCCATGGATGCAAGGATTCCATGAATGAAAAGCTATCATACCTTGCTATAAAAGCCAAGAGCTATGGGAGAATGAAGACTTGACTTAAAACCCTAGCTTGAATCTTCTTCTTCTAACTTCTAGAGAGAGAAATATCTTGGAGAGGAAGAACTTTTGTCTTCTTTTAGAATTTTAGGAGAATGACTTGAATAAACTAATTTGGGAGTTAAAATCACTTATATAGGGGTCTTAAACATAGGTAAAATGACATAGTATAGGGATAAAATAATCAGGAAAAGACCCAACTACCCTTAAAATAACTGTCGAACCCACCATCGACGGACACCTACTGACGGACCTTGGACAGACACACGGTCAGTCCTGCACACCCATCAAAAAGTTCAGAAATTGAGGTTTTGGGTTCTGGACCACGGACCCTCAACAACGGACCATGGACCCACCGACGGTCCGTTGGTCCAGCCGTGGTTCCATGAAATCTACCAGTATTTGGGTGCCCATCTAGGGACCAGACCTACGGTTCGTGGTTGACTTCTCGGGCCGTGGTTGTCCTCCATCATTGGTACCTGGGATTTCTGCAAATTTTCTATGTTAGCCTTTTTCGATTCGGGGTGTTACAGATGTGGTCGTGGGTGTCCTCATGAGCGAGTCCTCCAAAGAGACCTTTCATTTGTAACAGTTGCAACATTGTGCTGGTCACATGAAACACCGCATTGCCCACAGTCGGAGGCAATAAAATAGCACCCACACTTCCAACCTGATCCTCATTGACATCATGTAAATTTCTGATGTCATCGTTGTTCCCAAGGTTACTGGCGTTGCTCCCATTTACACTCATCTCTTCATATGTTTTAGAGCAGCCAACAAGAACACAAATAAGATAATTCAACTACAATAAAATAAATTCACGACTATACTTCAATAAAAGAATTCTAAACACCACTCCCCGGCAGCGGCGCCATTTTGGATAAAACTCAACTACACTTCATCCAATTCTAAGTTTAGGCGGCCGCTAAAAAGTATTAACCCAACTAAGAGTTGGGGTCGATCCCACATGGAGTGATACGGTAGAGAATTCAATTAGGAAGTAAAGATGTGTCCTAATCGTTTGTAGAGGTAATACATTCGCAACATTAAAAAAAATTACAAAGTTTCAACGATTAATATCAAATGAGAGGATTTGGGTACCAATATAAGACAACTAACACGGGAAGTAAATAAGTAGAGATTGGACTTTATAAGTGTGATCAGTTGAATGCTAATTTTGCATAATAGGTGATTACTAATTACTCAAAAGTGTTGAATCTATGTGAATAGGCTAGGTTTTGAGTGCAATAGCCATTTCTCAATCAACTATTGCGTTTCGAGTGAGTTATTTCAAACCTCAACAGGCATTACACAACCAAGCAACAAAAATCCTTAATTATCCCACTCTTCCGAGCTAGGTGTGTAAAGACGCAATCAAAACCACTTTCTCAAGTTAGATTTTAAAGACACAATCAATACAATCATCAATTAATCAATATACTCTGTTACCTTTTTCTCAAGAAAGTATAGAGAACTAAGCTAGATTTGCATTTTCCACTACAATTCCTCAATGACACGATGAACAATTAATTGAACCCACTTCAAAGCAACATTAAAATCAGTATCTAACATTACCCATTAGCGAATTAATGCATTCAATAACATAATCACACCCCCAAAGTAATGGGTTTTAGCCAAGCATAGTGAAAAATAAGAAATCGTTACAAATGATGTTTTCCATCTAATTTGCTAACGATCTGCAATTCCTAAACGTTGAAATCCAAGCTAAAATTACCACAATCTCTAAATCTCTACTCCAAATGTAAAGATAATCTTCTAGAATGTAAAAACTCAAAAACCCAGTAGTAAACAATGTGGGAACTCCTTTTTCTCTTTTAAAAATTGCATTTATACATTCTTGAAATTTCAGCACAGAGTCAACTCGGCGAAGTAAGTCGAGTTCGCCGATCAGTTCGGTGATCCACCGAGTCGCTCCTCTTCCTACCTTTTTGGCTTGGCTTTTCCATCAAATTATTTTGTAACTTTCGGTGAGCTAGATCATCATTGTCGATCTCTTCAGTGAGTCGCCGAATCGCTTGCCTGCTTGCCAAGTTGGTTTTATCCATGGGCTGGCGTGCTTGAACTTTAGGCGAGCTGAAGGTTCAATCTGTCCATTCCTTCAACTTTTTCAGTTATGAGCATAAAAACGGCATTGAGGATACTAAATCCTCGAATAATAAGCCCTAAATGAGTCGAAATCTCTGACTCATCAGTGACTTCAAGGTTCTAGGAGGGTTAACTTTGTATAAACATTTGGTTTGATTTTCTTCTATGTCTTGTCTTATTGTAAGTATTATTTTTTGTACAGTTCAACCCATGTACCAACTACTTGTTGTTTTGGATATAAGTGGGCCTACCAACTGATGGGTGTTAGTAGGTGTAATCATGACTAATGAAGGATGGTCGTGACAATATGGTGGTTGAGTATTAAGGTTGAAGGTTTTAAAGTAGACAAATTTTATTTAGTCTCCAAAAGTATTCTTATTATCGTTCACGTACTATCTTGTTCCTTAATTCGATTATTTCCTATTGTTTTCTTTTCTTTGGTTAACATATTGTGTGTTTTTACCTAGATGAGATTCTATTAGAAACAACCTAACTATCTTTGTAAGGTAGGTGTAAGGTTTCATACACAGCACCCTCTAAAACCCTAATATGAGATTACACTCGGTATGTTTTGTTATCATTACTTAGATAACTTATTGAGTTCATAATCAATATGAACTCAACAAATTGTGTTTTTAATCAAGTAAACGGAATGGACAGATTGATCTGGATAGTCGTCTATATTGAAACAGTAGGGTTAATTATAAAAATTAAATACAACACCATTTTTGAAAGAGTTCATATAATCGTAAGGAAAATGTCAATTCATTCTTTTCCATTTTTCATCGAAAAAATAACTAAGTTAATGTGTGGTTCTTTAGTGTCAAAAAACATAACTTTGAGAAATGACTTTCATAGGGACCACCAACTTTTTCAAGACTTTTGTTAAAACTGAATTACGTAAATCTTTTACAAAATCTATCTTAAGTTGCTTAATCTTCTTAAAGTGACAAATTGAATATCTGAACAGGATTGACTCTATGCTTCACAAAATATAGCCTATGCCTTAGGGCCCACTTTTTTGGAGCAAATTTTTTAACTAAAATCAAATTATGTGTTAATCATTATATAGAAAAAAATTATTATTTACAATAAAAAGTATAATATTTTTTTTAAAAATGTATATTATTTTATTCTCCTTAAACTTATTTCGAATAGAAGAAATCAAGAAAATGTTGTTTTACCTTTTGACATTTTGTCCGACTTTCATTATTTTATTCTTTAGTGTGCTCTCTTTCTTCATATGTTTTATAAATTAGAGTAATATAAAAATAAGAACCAATAGTAAAAAAAGTGTTAAAAAAACTGAATTATAAATTCCTTTTAATTTATTTATAGATTTTCAAACTTTACAACAAACATATTAATTTGGGGTATATCTAGTTATCAACTTCTTGAATTAGTTTGTATGTTTCTAACTTATTTTTTTTATCTAAAATTTGTTAACTCATTACTTATAGAATTATGTTACAAATTCAATATTTATTGTCTCAATGAAAGGATGTTTTTCAACATTGATTTTTTCACACCCAAACTTAGGGATGCAAATGACACCTTGTACCATAATTGACCCTAAGCTGACCCTTGCTAGAAAACTATGCGACCAGCGTAATACCAATCACAAAATTAAGAAAAATAAAAAAGTGTATCTCGGATTAAAAATAAGTCCTTGGTCGGAAAATCTTCTGTAAACATAACTTACAATAAATTCGACTAACCCCGAAAATTAATATATAATAAAAACGTAATCCTACATGGGCCATGGATGCCACTGTGATATCTATAATCAAATAATGTTATGAAGGCCGTCAAGGCTACCATGACATCTAGAGACATATAAATTAAAAATACATAATCATATATCATCAAACCAACAAGCCAATACCTAAAAGGGAAAAGCAACAAGGTGAACACAATCGACAATACACATCTACAAAACCCAAAGTCTACAAGCCTCTATGAGTAATATACTTGCCTGAGATAGGGCCCCGACCTACCCATCAACTCAACATGAAAAAACACTAGTGAACCCTTTATATTTGACAACTCTAAAAGAAGGGGAGCTGACAAATTATCTAGAATTCGGCTACACTAGTAAGAATAATTATGTTGTTGTCTATCAGGATCTGCAAGAAAGAATGCAGCTCCCCTATTCCATAGGATTATAGTAATAAATAATGTGCCGAGTTGGAATGAAAATAAAATAATTAAGGAGGAATCATAATACAATTAAGGTAATCATGTAGGGAAGTTGAGAATAAGATGAATATACTAAATTTGTCCCTAATCGAAGCGTACCAAATATAATCAAACAACAACCTATAAAATCCCTCATGAGTTTTGTAGGTATAAATAGCAAACAAGATGGCCTACTGAGGACCCTTATGCCTGAAGGGTGCCAATTTACTATATGTTCCCTATTGATAATCCCTTATCCTATTGGAAGTCATTACATAACAATATCCCATAGGCACTCTACATATAGCCCCGAAGGCAATCATTACCCTCTCATAGCCCTAAAGACATCATGTAGCCCTCTTAGGAATATAAATCCAGAGGCCCCTTTTTTTTTGTGCTTTTGCTTGCGCACAAATTCAGGGGCTAAGGGACCCAATTATTCATACTCAAGATGTAACTTACGGCAGTCTTTTATCTAGCCGAGCTGGTACATCATGCCCGCTTTAGAGCTTGATACACTCAAACTCTACCCTATTTCAAGGTTGCCGCTTAGAATCATTTTCTGATGATGGTGAAGAGTATTCTATCACAATGTCTGTTGGTAGGTCGGCTATCTTCAAATTTCTTTTCTTGCGGAGGCAGGAGTGGAAAGAGCACTTCACAAAAGAATCATATGGCACAGTGAAAAGTTTCGATATATCACCATATGCATTACATAGCCCTCTTAGGAATCAATATAGCCCAGTAGGAATTATATAGCCCTCTTAGTGTAACACCTCAGATTCTAAAAGATGGGAAAATGTAGCTTTCCAAGATCTGGTGACAGAACCAACAGAGCAACTAACGACGCGTGTTCTGACACACGGTCCATAAGTAGGCCTGTGGTTGGCCAGTCCAAATGTTCCAAAAGTTTCAAGTTTTAGTATTTTTATACGGTTCACCAGGACGATCCATCATCCCATACACGAGTCGGAGGTAGGTCTTGTACGTGAGTCCCAGACATAGAGAAATTTTAGAATAAAAAAATTAGGAGCCATGATAAAGGTGTGTGGTCCGTAGGTTGACATACAGACCGTACATGGGTCTGTCGTAGGGGGTCTAAAATCCAATGGTCCTGGATCTCACCCACGACCGATCATGGTCCGTGGTCTCACCAACGGACTGTAGTTCATGATGTTGTTGAGGTCGGCAATTATTTTTAGGAAGGTCTTGTGGGTCTTTTCCTAATTATTCTAACATAATATTATGTAGTTTTACCTTCTATTAGAGGCCGTATATAAACATTTTTACCACCAAAATCTCCGAATTCAATTCATTTACTCAAATTCCTAAAAGAATAACAAGGTCATCCTGTCCAATATTTCTTTCTCTAAAAGCTTGAAGAAGAAGGCTAGGGTTTCATGTCAAGTCTCTAGTTTCACAATTAATTGTAAGCTCTTGGTATCAAGGTACTATAATATTCACCTATTGAGTCCTTTCCTCCATAGGGTTTCTCAATTCTCCTATTTTCACAAGGTAGAATCTGCTATGAAAGTTTGGGTTTTTACTCAATCTCATGGGTTCTTTTGAATCATGGTATTATTGATTGGTTTATGTTTTTTTTACATGAATTGAAGAAATTGCATGTTTCTAAGTTGAATCCCCATGAACCTATGTGAAATTTATGTTTTCTAGAATTGATCATATGATGAAGCTTTTGAATCATAAAAGATGAGTTTATGAAGATATGTATGTTCTTTATAAAAGTAACAAAAAATGATTTAAGTTGCTTTGAGAGTGAAGCATCCATGTTGTTGTTTTTGTTAAAATATTTCTCACATACATATGAAAGCATGATTGTGAAAGAGTTTTCTCACATATAAGATTCTTAGAGTTGAAAGGTTTTCTGAACTAAACTTTGAATCAAGATTTAAAGCTATTCTAATGAAACCTAGTTGTTCCTTCCATGGATGACAAGAAAAGAGGCGATTATCCATGTCTCTTAATGATAAGATGAGTTAAGATAACTACTATTATGTGGGACTTACGCTTAGCACTGAGAGGATATTGAGATGGAAACTTGATCATAAGTCAAGGCTGAGTTTGTAGTAGCAACCTCCTTATCCAATACATTTGTGCCCCCCCCCCCATAGGATGAGTTTCTTAGATAGACATTAGCTAGTGGATCCACATAAGCAAGAAGTTCATGGTCTAACCTTGGCAAGTAGGACACCTATTTTTTGTGTGGGATAGATACCAGATTCAATGTTAATAGCTCACATGGTCTTAATGTCAGTTAAAAGTAAATCTCTCACAATAATGAACTAAGGTTACTTTTAGATGTATCTCACAAATATTTTAAAGATGTTAGCTTGCATTGACCATGTTTTATGATATTTTCTAAATTATTAAACTCATGATTTAGCTTGGTCATTGCGTGTCACGAAAAGGTCCTTTGATCATGATTTCATAGTTTTATGCATTGATATCATACTTGGTACATTTTTTTACTAACGCATACTATTTCCTACATTCTTCCAAATGTAGGATCCGACGCTCCATATTAGCATCTCCGTGGCTAGGGATCAGTTAGTTGATATTGAAGAATGGTGACTCCTAATCTTTTGAGGACATATCCTTTATTTCATATTGTGTTTACTGATCAGTATTATATGTGATGTACGGGTTACGTCCCGATCACTCTTGATGTACTAGATGGCTTTGAGACTATGTTAGATGTCCGCTACATGTTATACACTATTATACTTTGAAATTGTCTTTTAAAGTCACTTAATTTTATATTGTCTTGTATGATGGATGCTAAGTGGCTTGTGTAGAGCTTTTTGGGGTCCTTTATGCCATGTTACGCCTAGAGCATGCTTTGGATCGTGACAAACTTGGTACTCAGAGCATAAGGTTTAATAAGGTCCTAGGAAGTCTCATAAGCCACGTAGCATAGAGTCTTGTTCATGAGTGTGAAGCGTGCTATACTTATGAATGAGAGGCTATAAAAGTTTTAGGAATCTCCACTTCTATCTTTACTCTAAAGTTGTGCGATAGTGTTTAACTCTATAATGTCTCTTTTCTAATCCTTATCCAATGCTCTATAGGATATGGACACACGAAGGGCGTATGCTAGAAGGAATGCGAGAGACAATGTGGAACGAGTAGCACCTCCTCAAGCTCCTCAAGTTTCGGTCGACCCTTTGGCCGAACAAGTGACTAATGTGTAGTTTAGGGCTGCTTTTCAAGTGTTGTCTCAATCACGAATGGCTCAAGCGAATAGGGAGGTTGTGGTCCCCATAAACCCAAACGTTGGTACGGCAGCAAGTAGAGTGTGAGACTTCACTAGAATGAATCCTCTGGAGTTTCATAGTTCTAAGGTAGAAGAAGACCCTCAAGAGTTCATTTATGATGCGTATAAGGAGTTGATGATCATAGGAGTTACGGCGGTTGAAAAGGTGAAATAGCCCACTTATCAACTTTAGGGTGTTTTTTAAATGTGGTTCAACATCTGGAAAGAAGAGAGGGTAGAAGATGTGGGTCCTCTTGATTGGGTGAAGTTTAAGGTTGCTTTTCTTGATATGTTCTTTCCCCTTGAGATGAGGGAGGAAAAGGTGCTTCAATTCATCAACATACGTCAAGGATGTATAAGTGTGAAGGATTATGCTTTGAAGTTCTCATAGTTGTCTCTATATGATCCTACTATGATTGTCGATCCTAGGGAAAGAATGAGTAAGTTTGTTTTGGGTGTGTCTGAAATGATGGACAAGGAATCTCGTACCGCCATGCTTATCAATGCTATGGAAATTTCTCATCTTTTGGTTCATGCTCAAGAAATATAAGAGGAGAAACTTAGGGGAAGATCTAGGGATACAAAGAAGGCAAGGACCGGTGATGGTAACTTCTCAAATTCAAAGGATTCTCGTTAAGGTTCCTTCAATGCTCCTCCTAAGTTCAATAAAGATAGTGTCTCTAACCCTAAGACTAAAGGAGGGAATGGTGGTTGATCTTCATTGTCTACTTGTTCTAGCTGTGGAAAGAAGCATAAGGGTAAATGCTTAGCCGGCATGGATGGTTGCTTTAGTTGTGGTAAGAGCATTCATAAAATAAGGTATTTTCCTACGGTTACGGCTAAAGGAAGAGAAGGTAAGCAAGCTCCGCCTAGTTTTTCGAGTTCAAGTGCTCTAAAGAAAAACCGATTCTACGCACCTCAGACTCGTCATGAGCAAGAGGGTTCTCCAAATGTGGTTACTTGTATGTTCTGCTACACCTCGAAATTAAAAGGGCTAAGAAAGGGGTCAAGTGGGAGGTCACCAATCCAAAACTAAGCCATGACACTCTTCATGGAGCCGTTGACAGGCCGTGAAGGGGTACCACGGCTCGTGGTAGTGCTCGTGCAGCTTTCCAGAACCTGGCCAAGAGGGGCTCCCCTCCCACGAGCCCTTAGAGGGCTCATGGTGTGCCTCACGCCACATAGTGGTGCCTGTAAAGGGGAGGCAGAACCCACCCCAAGGCCAGCCCTTTCTCACAAACCTTTAGATGGGTCGTGAAGGGGAAAACGACTCTTGAAGCTGGTCGTGAGGAGGGTCAAGCCATCTAAGGGTCTTCCCAAGCCACTGGTCCAAGGGCCACAACTGCCCAAACAGCTCGTGGACCCTGAGAGGGCTGGTGAAGCCCTCTATCTCGGGGTTCGCTTAAGCTGTAAGTCAGGGACAGTTGGGTCTTTTCCTACTTATTTTATCTTGATACTATGTCATTTTACCCATACCTAGAACCCCTATACAAGTTTTTTTAACCCCAAATTTAACCCATTCAAATCACTCTCTAAAAAACTACAAAAAAGAAGAGCAAGTGTTTTCGCTACCAAATATTTCTCTCTCTAGAAATCTTGAAGAGGAAGGGTTCAAACTAGGGTTCCAATTCAAATCTCCAATTCCTCCATTGAAGTTAAGAAATTGGCATTGAGGTATGATAGTTTTAATCTATGGGGCCCTTTCCTCCATGGAGTTCCAAAATTCCCCAATTTTCCAGGTTAGAAATCCCCATTTGAGTTAAGGTTTTTCTTCTATGTTGTGGGTTCTCTTGATTATTGATTTAATTGATTGATTTTTGATCTCCTATGCATGAATTGAGTTAATCTCATGTTTTTATGATGATCCCCCATGAACCCATGTAATTCTCATGTTTTCCAAGTTAAGATCATATGATGTGGGTTTTGGATTATGAAAGAAGAGTTATTGAAATCAAGCATGTTCTTATGAAATTTATGTCAATATTTTAAGGATTCTCTGAGAGCGAAGTATCAATTATGTTGCTATTGTTTTGTTGTTGAAAGGATCTCTCATATAAATATGAAAACATTATTGTGAAAGGTTTACTCACATAATAAGGGTTGTTAGGGTTGAAAGGTCATCTCACCTAAAATGAACCAATGTTAAGGAGCTATTCTAATGTTGAGGCAAGAGGCGATTACCCATGCTATCTAGTTGAATGAAAAGAGGCGATTACCCATGTCACATGATGTAAGGACAAGACGCGATTAGCCATGTTCCTTTAAGATCTAAGATGAATATGAATAAGAACTATTTCGTGGAAGTTAAGCTTTGCACCGAGTGGACAAGTGGCGATTACTCATGTTCCATAACCTATGTGAAAACATAGGATTGTCTAAATAAACATTAGCTAGTGGATCCACATAAGTTATAAGTTCATGGTCCTTACCTTTGCAAGTAGGACAACCCTTTTTGATATTGGAGACACATATTCCATGTTGATAGCTCACATGGTCTTGTATGTCAGTTAAGGCTTCTTCCCACAAGCAAGCTAAGATTAACTAAGGTTACTTCAATAAGAATATTAAGTATAATTTAAGATGATATTCACTTGAATTGATCATGTTTTACGACTTATGCTTTCTAACATTCAAGATTCATGTTTTAGCTTGATAATTGCATGCCCATGAAAATGTTCCTTTTAAGCATGTTCTATATGTTTTTATGCATGTCTATCATACTTGGTACATGTTTGTACTAATGCATACACTTGCCTATATTTCCCTAAATGTAGGGTCCGACAGTCAGGGTTCCTAATTTCATGGTTAGAGTTCGTACAGGAGATTTCAAGCTTTGGTGAGTCCTCATGCTTTGAGGGCGGATATTTTTTTTTTTCACTCTTTCCTTACTTTAAGTTTTGGAACATGATGTACAGGCTACACCCAGATTCATTGTTAAGTACTAGATGGCTTTGAGACGATGTTTAGACTTCCGCTTTACTTTCATAATTTTTTTAGATTTGAAATGTCTCTCTTAATCTCTTTTATTCTATTATCTTGTATGAGAAATGCTAAGTGGCTTGTATGGGGCCTCTTGGGGTCTTGTACGATGTGTTACGCATATGGGCTACCTTGGGTCATGACAAACTTGGTATCAGAGCACAACATTTATACATGTCCTAGGAAGTCTCATATGTCATGTCGAGTAGAGTCTTGTTCATGAGTGTTAAGCGCTCCAGATTTATGAATGAGAGGCTACAAGATATTTAGTAAACTTTACTTATTTCATTAATCTAAAGTCATGCGATAGAGTTTAACTCTATAAGGTCTCTCTCCTAATTCTTAACTGATTCTCTTTAAGATATGGCTACTCGAAGAGCGTATGCTAGAAGGAATGCAGGAGAAAACATGGAACAAGAACCCCCTCCTCAAGCTCCTCAAGGTCCGACCGACCCTTTTGGCCAAACAAGTCACTAACGTAGAGTTTAGGGCTGCTTTTCAAGTATTGGCCCAAGCCATTTCTACTGAATTCAATAGGGAGGTTGCGGTTCACGTGAACCCAAATATGGGTACAAAATCATCTAGATTGAGGGACTTCACTAGAATGAATCCGCCAGAGTTTCATGGTTCTAAGGTTGAGGGAGATCCTCAAGAGTTCATTGATGCAGATTACAAGGTTTTGATGATTATGGGAGTGACGCCGGTGTAAAAGGTGGAATTGGCTGCCTATCAACTTAAGGTTATTGCTCAAATTTGGTTCAATCAATGAAAGAAGGGAGACCGGAAGATGCGGGTCCTCTCGATTGGGAAAATTTTAAGGTTGCTTTCCTTGATACGTTCTTTCCCTTTGAGATGAGGAAGGCAAAGGTGCTTGAATTCATTAATCTTCGTCAAGGGACCATGAGTGTGAAAGAATATGCTTTAAATAAAGTTCACACAATTGGCTCGATATGCTCTTACAATGGTTGTCTATCCTAGAGCAAAGATGAGCAAGTTCATTTTGGGTGTGTTTAAAATTGTGGTTAAAGAATGTTGTATCACCATTCTTGTTAATGATATGGATATTTGTTATCTCATGGTTCATGCTCAACAAATAGAAGAGGAAAAATTTAAGAAAAGGTCTAGGCAGGCAAAGAGGGCTAAGATCGGTGATGGGAATTTCTCACATTCAAGGTCCTATGGGCATGGTCATTCTAAGTTCTGATAAAAGTTTTCCGGTCAAGGTTCCTCCAATGCTCCTTATAGGTTCAACAAAGATAGGGTGTCTAACCCTAAGCTCAAGGAGGAAATGGTATTAGGTCTTTATTCCCTACTTGTGCTAAGTGTGGAATGAAGCACGAGGGCAAGTGTCTAGGGGTTTCCAATGCTTGCTTTGGTTTTGGTAAGATGAACCACAAGATATGAGATTTTTGTTCAGAAGCTAAGAGTGAAGGAGATAACCGTCGAAGGGCTAAACCATATCATTCATCTGGTCCCACTGGTTCGGGTCCAATTGCCCCCAAGCAAAACCAATTCAATGCACTTCAGACTCACCATGAAAAAGAGGGTTCTTCCGATGTGGTTACCGGTATGTTGAAGGTATTTCAACTTGATGTTTATGCTTTACTTGATCCCAGTGCTACCTTGTCTTTTGTAACTCCATATATGGCTATGAAGTTTGATGTTCTTTCGGATGTGTTGTTAAATTATTTTTCTGTCTCTACTCTTGTTGGTGATTCTATAGTGTCTAAGAGGTTCTATAGAAAGTGTCTTGTTTCCTTGTCCTATAGAGTTACTTTTATTGATTTGGTAGAGCTTGATATGCTAGATTTTTATAATATCCTTAGTATGGATTGGCTGCACTCATGTTATGCTTCTATTGATTGTAGAACTTGTGTAGTCAAGTTTCAGTTTTTAAATGAGCCTGTCCTAGAATTGAAAGGAGGAAATTCTATGCCTAAGGGTCAGTTTGTCTATAGTCTTAAAGCTAAAAAGATGAATTCTAAGGGTTGCATGTACCATCTAGTTAGGGTGAGGGATGTAGATTCCAAAACCCCTACTCTTGAGTCGGTCCCCGTTGTTAATGAGTTTCTGAAAGTGTTTCCAGATTATTTACCCGGTATTCCTCTCGAAAAGGAAATAGACTTTTGTATTGACCTTCTCTCAGATATGCAACATATCTCTATTACTTCTTACCAAATGGATCCGGCAGAACATAAGGAGTTGAAAGAGCAATTGAAAGATTTATTTGATAAGGGTTTCATCCGATCGATTATCTCTCGATGGGGTGCTCCAGTCTTGTTTGTTAGAAAGAATGATGGTTCTCTCCGCATGTGTATAGACTATCGGCAGTTGAACAAGGTTACCATTAAGAATAAGTATCATCTCCCAAGGATAGATGATTTATTTGACAAACTTCAAGTAGCGAGTTACTTCTCAAAGATTGACCTCCTGTCGAGTTATCATCAATTGAGGGTGAAAGAAGATGATATTTTGAAAATGACTTTTAGCACCCGGTATGGTCATTTTGAGTTATTGGTGATGTGCTTTGGCTTGACTAATGCTCCGGCGCCATTTATGGATTTGATGAATAGGGTGTTTAGACAATACCTTGAAATGTTTGTGATTATTTTCATTGATGATATATTAATTTATTCGAGAAGTGAGGATGATCACATCAATCATTTGAGGATTGTGTTGAAAATTCTCAAGGACCAACAACTCCTTGCAAAGTTTAGCAAATTTGAGTTTTTTCTAAGGTGTGTGGCTTTTCTTAGTAATATTGTTTCGAGTAAGGGTATTGAGAAAGATCCTAAGAAAAGGAATGTGGTTAAAAGATGGCCTAGACCTCTATCCTCTTAAGATATTAGAAGTTTCTTGGGTTTAGCTGGTTACTACAGAAGGTTTGTTGACGGGTTTTCGTCGATTACCTATCTATTGATAACATTGACTCAAAAGGAGGCTAAGTTCATATGGTCCGAAGCATGTGAAAAGAGTTTTCAGTTATTGAAAGATAGACTCACTTCCACTCTGTTGTTGACTTTACTAGAAGGGACTTAAGATTCATATGCTTGAAGGCAACTTAAGATTCATGACAAGAATTATCCTACCCATGACCTTGAACTAGCGGCGGTTGTTTTTGCCTTAAAGATTTGGAGGCATTATTTGTATGGTGTTCACGTGGATGTCTTTACCGACCACAAAAATTTGCAATATGTGTTTAATCAGAAGGATCTAAATCTTCGCCAAAGAAGGTGGCTTGAGTTATTGAAAGATTATGATATGAGTGTTCTCTATCACCCCGACAAGGCAAACATGGTGGCGGATTCTCTTAGTCGGTTATCTATGGGTACTGTTATTCACATAAAAGATGATAAAAATGAGTTGGTTCGTGATGTTCATAGGTTGGCCCGATTGAGTGTTCAATTAGTAGACTCTATTAATGATGGGGTTATGGTTCACAATGGGTCAGAATCGTCTTTTGTGGCAGATGTGAAAGCCAAGCAAGGTCTTGATCCGACGTTGGTTGAATTAAAAGAAGCGGTGCTTAAAAAGTCTGTAGAGGATTTCTCCCAAGGGGGATATGGTATACTTAGATATCAAGGTCGGTTGTGTGTCCCAAATGTTAGTCACTTGAGGTTGAAAATATTATCAGAAGCCCATAGTTCTCAATATTCCAATCACCTGAGAGCCACCACGATTTACCGTGATTTGCGGGTGGTCTATTGGTGGAATGGGATGAAGAAGGATATTGTGGAATTTGTGGCTAAATGTCCCAATTGTCAACAAGTGAAAGTTGAGCATCAGAAACCAGGAGGGTTATCCCAAGACATTAGCATTCGTACTTGGAAGTGGGAAGATTTGAATATTCACTTCATCGTTGCCTTGCCTCGCACCCGGCGACAACATGACTCGATTTGGGTTAAAGTAGATCGAATGATGAAATCATCTCATTTCATTCCCGTCAAGGTTTCTTATGCGGTGGAGGATTATGCTAAGTTGTACTTGAGTGAAATGGTAATGTTGCATGGCGTGCCTTTATACATTATCTCCGATCGAGGTACCTAATTAACTTCTCAATTTTAGAAAATCTTTCCAACAGGGTCTTGGTACTCGCGTTATACTTAGTATGGCCTTTCATCCAAAAACCGATGGGCAAGCGGAGTGTACTATCAAAACTTTGGAGGATATGTTGAGGGCATGTGTAATTGACTTCAAGGGTAATTGGGGTGATCATTTGCCGTTGATTGAGTTTGCATATAACAAAAGCTATCACTCAAGTATTGGTATGGCTCCATTTGAGGCATTATATTGTAGGAGGTGTAGATCTCTTATATCTTGGTTTGAAGTGGGTTATGTCACTTTTATAAGCCTCGAGTTGGTACATGATGCTATGGAAAAAGTTCAACTTATTAGATAAACGGCTCAAAGTCAGAAAAAGTCAAATGCCGATGTTAGAAGAACAGATCTTGAGTTTGAGGTAAATGATAAGGTCTATTTGAAAATTTCACCCATGAAGGGTGTAATGAGATTTGGGAAAAGAGGGAAGCTTAGTCCCCAATTAGATTTTGAGTGATATTGGTATGGTTGCTTATGAACTTGAATTGCCTAATGAATTGGCATCGGTGCATCCAGTTTTCCATGTCTCCTTGTTGAAAAAATATTTTGGTGATCCGATATCTATAGTCCCCTTAGAAGGTTTTGGAGTTAAGGAGAATCTTCCTTATGAGGAAGTTCCGGTTGAGATTTTAGACCTGCAAGTCAAGAAGTTGAGAAATAAAAAAGTTACTTCCGTAAAAGTTTTGTGGAGGAATTAGTTTGTTCAGGGTGCTACATGGGAGGCAAAGGCCGATATGATGTCCCTATATCCTCATCTCTTTCCTTGTACCCATACTCTAGCTTTAGGTATTGAGTTCCTCATGGTTTACTCTTTTGGTGTCATGTGTCTTAGATATTTCCATGATTTCCTCATTTATGCATGTTCATGAAAAAGGCTTAAGTTTTGAGAAAATGAGTCAACTCGATTGATTTCTACATATTTATGTGCATTTGAGTAAGAGTTGCGTATAGATTTCAATATATGATGTTTTGAACATGCTTTAGCTTGGAGTTGATGTTTCCTCATAGTTTCTGTGCATTTATATGATTGCATGCATGTTGGGATGCTAGATTTGAGTTTTTTTCCTTCATGTGATGTCTAGAATACTATTCGAGGATGAATGTTCCCAAGGGGGAGATAATGTAACATCTCACAATCAAGAGGGCTAAGAAAGGGGTCAAGTGGGAGGTCACAAACCCAAAGTTGAACCATGGCACCCTTCATGGAGCCCTTGACTAGCCGTGAAGGGGCACCACGACTCGTGGTGGTGCTCGTGAAGCCATCCAGAGCCTGGCCAAGAGGGGATCCTCTCCCACAAGCCCTTAGACGGCTCGTGGTGTGCCTTACGTCACGTGGTGGTACCTGTGAAGGGGAGGCAGAACCCACCCCAAGGCCAGCCCCTTCTCACGAACCTCCAGACGGGTCGTGAAGGGGCAAACGACCCATGAAGCTGGTCATGAGGTGGATCAATGCATCAAGAGGTCTTCCCAAGCCACTGGTCCAAGGGCCACGACTCCCCAGACGACTCGTGGACCCTGAGACAGCTCGTTAAGACCTCCATCTAGGGGTTCGCATCAACTGTAATACAGGGACAGTTGGGTCTTTTTCTAATTATTTTATCTTGATACTATGTCATTTTACCCATACCTAGAACCCCTATATACGATTTTTAACCCCAAATTTAACCCATTCAAGTCATTCTCTGAAAAATTACAAAAAATAAAAGCAAGTCTTTCTCTCCCAAATATTTCTCTCTCTAGAAACCTTGAAGAAAAAGGTTTCAACCTAGGGTTCCAAGTCAAGTCTCCAATTCCTCCATTGAAGTTATGCAATTGGCACTGAGGTACGGTTTTCATCAATGGAGCCCTTTCCTCCATGGATTCACAAATTGTCCAATTTTCAAAGTTAGAAATCTCCAACTGAGTTTGGGTTTTCTTCTATGTTGTGGGTTCTATTGATTTTTTATTTATGATCTATTATGCATGAATTCAGTTAATCTCATATTTTTATGATTATCCTTCATTAACCTATGTAATTCCCATGTTTTCCAAGTTATTATCATATGATGTGTGTTTTGGCTTATGAAAGAAGAGTTTAAGAAATCAAGCATGTTCTTATGAAATTGATGTAAATGTTTTGACGATACTTTAAGAGTGAAGTATCAATGTTGTTCCTATTGTTGTGTTGTTGAAAGGATTTCTCATATACACATGAAAACATAATTGTGAAAGGTTTTCTCACATAATAAGGGTTCTTAGGATTGAAAGATCTTCTCACCTAAAATGAACCAATGTTAAGAGCTATGCTAATATTTAGGCAAGAGGCTATTACTCATGCTCTCTAGTTGAATGACAAGAGGCGATTACCTATGTCACATGATGTAAGGACAAGAGGTGATTACCCATGTTCCTTTAAGAGCTATGATGAATATGAATAAGAACTATTTCGTGGAAGTTAAGCTTAGCACCAAGTGGACAAGTGGCGATTACCCATGTCTTATAAACTATGTGCCAACATAGGATTGTCTAGATAGACATTAGCTAGTGGATCCACATAAGCTAGAAATTCATGTTTCTTACCTTGGCAAGTAGGACAACCCCTTTTCGATGTGGGAGACACCAGATTCCATGTTGATAGCTCACATGGTCTTATATGTCCGTTAAGGATACTTTCCACAAGCAAGCTAAGATGAACTAAGGTTACTTCAAGAAGTATCTTACGTATGTTTTAAGATGATGTTCACTTGTATTGATCATCTTTTACGACTTATGTTTTCTAACATTAAAGATTCATGTTTTAGCTTGATCATTGCATGCTTATTAAAATGTGTTTTTTGGCATGACTTTATATGTTTTTATGCATGGCTATCATACTTAGTACATGTTTGTACTAACGCATAATCTTGTCTACAGTTACCCAAATGTAGGGTCTGACATTCAGGGTTCCTAGTTTCGTGGCTAGAGTTCGTAGAGAAGATTCTGAGCTTTGGTGAATCCTGATGCTTTGAGGACGGACATTTATTATTTTCATTCTGTCCTTACTTTCAGTTTTGGAACATGATGTACGGACTACACCCAGATTCATTCTTACGTACTAGATGGCTTTGAGATGATTTTTAGACTTCCACTTTACTTTCATAAAAAAATTAGATTTGACATGTCTCTCTTAATCTCTTTTATTCTATTATCTTCTATGATGAATGCTAAGTGGCTTGTATGGGGCCTCTCGGGGTCTTATACTCCATGTTACGCCTAGGGGCTTACTTGAGTCATGACATTGAATGTCTTCCAACATGATATTTTGTAACACCCCATATTCAAATAGACCTATATAGCAGTTGTCTAGATGTTGCAGGTGCCAGACCACGCCGGCCACCCATGGCTCGTGGTTGGGACCACGGACCATAGGTGTGGTCCGTGGTTGGCCTGCCTAGGAAGCTGTCTAAGGGTTTAGGACCACGTCCTGACCTACAGACCGTAGGCCAGACCACGATCCGTGGTTCGAGACCCAAAATTCATTGTCTCTGACCACGAACGACGGTCCATCAGGACGGACGGTAGGTTAGACCACGGTCCGTCGACTAGGGTCTGTCGGTGGCATCTGGCAGTTAATTTTCAGGGTTAGTCGGGTCTTTTCCTAATTAATTAGTTCCTAAGTTGTGTCATTTTTTCTATATTTAGGACCCCTATATAAACCTTTTTAACCCCCAAATTCACCCCATTTACTTCATTCTTCCAAATTTCCAAAAGAAGAGCTCTCAAATATTACTCTCTCTAGAAAGTTGAATAAGAAGAAGGATTCATCTCGGGTTTCAAGCTAAGGTTTCTATTCCTCCATTGAAGGCTAACATTTGGAGTCAAGGCATGATAGTTTTAATCAATGGATTCTTTTCATCCATGGAGTTCCCAAATTCCTCTATTTCAAATGGTAGAATTCCCCAATTGAGTTAGGGTTTTATTCAATTAGCATGGGTTCCTTTCATTATTGATTTAAATGATTGAATTATGATCCATTATGCATGAATTGATGATAGATGATGATTTTATGATTATATACCCATGAACCCATGAAATCCCACATGTTTTCAAGTTGTGAATCATATGATGAGGGATTTTTAGTATAAAGCAAGTATTTTATGAAATTAGGCATATATTGCAAGCTTTACATGTATTTATGATGAAATTCATATCTAACCCATGTTTTCTAAGAGTTTATGATTGAAAATTGGTTTTGACCTCAAGAGGTAAATTATGGACTTATGCATTTTCTTATGAAATCTATGCAAGTGTTTTAAGGGTGCTTTGAGTGTAAAGTACCAATGATGTTGTTGTTGTTGTGTTGTTGAAAGAACATTCTCATAAACACATAACTAGCATGATGTGAAAGGTTTTCTCACATATATAGTATTCTTAGGTTGAAAGGATTTCTCACCTAATTCAATCAAAGACAAGGAGCTATCTTAATGAAACTAGCTTGAATTGGTTGTTCAAGGGAACCTTTTCATAAGTAATGAAGTCAAGTAAGAAATGACTATTCCGTGGGAATTTATGCTTAGCACCGAGTGGATATTGAAAGTGAGATGGAAGCTCTCCCATAGTAGAGGTCGGGTTTCCAAAGTGATCTCATGAGATTGAAGCTCCCCCGTAGTAGAGGCCGGGTTTCTAGTAGCAATCTCCTTATCCTATAAACTATGTGCCCCCATTGGTTGATTAGCTAGTGGATCCACTTAAGCTAGATGTTCATGGTTCTACCTTAGGCAAGTAGAACAACACTTTTCAGTGTGGGAGACACCGGGGGATCATGTTATAGCTCACACGGTCTCATGTCGGTTAAGGCTAATTTTCCCACAAGTAATAATGAACTAAGGTTACTTCAAGAAGTATCTCACATGAGTTCAACGGTTTTAAATATGAAGTTAGCTTGCATTGACCATGATTTTATTACTTATGTTTTATAAAGCTTTTATATCATGTTTAGCTTGGTCAATTGCATGTCATGAAATGAAATGTCCCTTTTTGCATATTTTAAATATTTTATGCATGGCTATCATATTTGGTACATTGTTTTGTACTAACACATACTCTTGGCTACATTTTCCCCAAATGTAGGGTCTGATATTCAGGGTGCTCAATTTTGTGGCTAGTTGGTGATTTGATTGATTCCTGAGCTTTGGTGAGTCCTCATGCTTCGAGGACGGAGTTATTGATTTTCATTTCTTTCATCTATTTCACTTTTGGACATGATGTATGGGCTAGGCCCAATTTCATTCTATTGTATTAGATGGCTATGATGAGAGAAGAGTCTAGACTTCCGCTTTTCGTTTTATAAAAATGTTTTGGACATGAACTATTTTTTTACTCTTATTGTTCTATTTCTTATGTTATGATATCTAAGTGGCTTGTATAGAGTCCTTCGGGGTTCTATACGCCATGTTACATCTAGGGGTTACCCCTGGGTCGTGACATATTTATGCTTTACTTGACCCCGATTCTACCTTGTCTTTTGTGACTGCATAAGAGGCTATGAGGTTTGATATTCTTCTAGATGTGTTGTTAGATCATTTTTCGGTCTCTACTCAAGTTGGTGATTCTATTGCTATTAAAAGGTCTATAGAAAGTGTCCTATCTCCTTGTCCCATAGAGTCACTCATGTTGATTTTGTAAAGATTGATATGTTAGATTTTGATGTTATCTTTGGTATGGATTGGTTGCATTCATGTTATGATTCTATTGATTGAGCATAATAGAAACAATGGACCAAGTGAGAGGTCACTAGCAAAGATTTGAGCCTGGGCACACTTCACGAAGGTCGAGACGGGCCGTGAAGGGCACTTCCTGTGGTGGCTTGATAAACGCTGAACTACAGTTTATCCAATACTAAGTGTGGGAGGTCACAATCTATGATAAATCCAACGAAGAGTTAGGGTCGATCCCACAGGGAGTGATACAGTAGAGAATTCAATTAGGAAGTGAAAGACATGTTTTAATCGGTTGTAGGAATATAAATTATCGAAATCATTAGATTAAATCTAAGGGGTTGACAACAAGTGTCAAATGGGGGGTTAAGGTTTATCAATTAACAGCTACTAAAAACAGGGGAATAATCAAGTACAAAGGGGTACTTGGGGATGTCATAGATTAATTGCAAATTTCGCTATATGGGTGATTACTAATTACTAAAGGTTCCTAAATCTTAGTGGGTAGGCTAGGCTTTAGATGTAATAGCCATCTCTGGATCAACTATCACGAATCAAGTGAGTTCTCGTGAACCTCAACAAGCGTCCTACTATATACAACCGAAAACCTTAATTTATCTACTATCTCAAGCTTAACCCACAACAACCTAATCAGTGCAATCATCAATTGATAACATTAATTCTAAAACTTCTCTCTTGAGCAAGAATAGAATGCTAATCTAGAACTGCATTTGCAACTACAATTCATAAGTGAAAACTCAATTATCAATTGATCCCACTTCAAAACAACAATTAAATATGTAATTACTAACACCCATAAGCTAATTAAGACAATTAATCAAATAATCACACCCCTAAGAATTGGAGTTTTAGCCACACATAATAAAAAGTAAGATATCAATATAAATTACGTTCTCCATGCTTCAATTTAGCTTTAAATCAAAAACCAAACTGAAAATCTACTAGATAATTCCTAAGAACTAAGAAGAACAATGTCCAAGACGAAAGCTCCAAGTCTAACAATGGTAAGATATGGAAAAATTGTGACACGATTCCTTTTTTTCTTTTCGAAATTCAATTTATACGTTTTCAAATTTTGGCCTCCAGGGTCACTCGCCAGAGTTAGTCGAGCATCGCCGACCAAGTCGCCAATGCGCCAATTGCTCCTTTCTATCACCGGTTTGCCTTGACTATTAATCCTTCATACCCTGTAACCTTAGGCAATCAAAGTCTTTGTCGCTGTCACACCCCGAAATAGGGGGAGTGACTGGCACTGGATACCCTATAAGATCGAGTTATCCACTAAAACATACTAGCTAACCAAAATGTGAGACAAAAAGATTGAGGGCACAACCTCTAAAAAGTGAAGCCTGGACCTGAAGGTCATGACCTAAATGAGAATAAACCATACAAACAATGGTAGACAAGCACAAAAAAAAATAAAGATGTACTATCTAGCCGACGTTCACAACCGAAGACATACCTACTTACACACACATATATATACATGCCAAGACTATGGGTTGGAGTTTGAAACATATAAAAGAAAACTCAATATATTGTATCCACAATAGCCTCTATGAGTGATATAAGCACTGTCTAGACAAGGCCCCGACTATACCCAAACTATACAACAAAAGTACACATCCTTTGATAGCCCTAGGATAAGATGGAGCTTACCAACTCACAGCTGAACCTGAATCCTAGCGGGTGGGTCGATTAGAGTCCCTGTTTGTACCTGCTCGCATGAAACAAAAAGCTGCGTCACCAGGCATAGGGGCGTCAGTACGAATAAAAATGTAATGGTATGTAAAGCGGAAAGTAGATCATAAATATTTACTGTAAAAGGGTAATAGAGATACTACCCTAAATTGAAACTCAAATAATCTCCATGGCTGACATTTGGCCCCCTACTGTTTAAATATGCATGGTATGCTCTTATAATCATGACATACCCAACCAAATGCTAGAAATGGTGGTGCTTCCCAGTAGCTAACCGACATCATATACGTAAACTTGTGGCCATCGGTGTCTCATACGTATAAATATAGGCAATAAGCCACATATCTCCCGATTATAGCTCAGGAGTAGAATGCATAGCATGTCATGTCATGGATTTATAACACATATATGTTACTGTTGTGATGTTACCAATCTTGGCCCGTTTGTAGTCTTGTTATCATAATCCCACAATCATTTTCGTATAACATGTAACCATCTCATGGAACCTCATATGTTCTTCCCAATAAGCTTGAAAAGTTAACTTGAATTTTAGAAAGATAACCTATCCTTGCAGATATTCATAACAAGTTTAAGGTGATATACTTTGTTCTTAACTTGGTTCCTAGATAATTTATAAAAGAAGTATTTCAAAAACCAAGTGTTCTAATAGTTTAAACATTTAAGATATATTAGAGAGTTTTGAAGATCGTGAGTTACTTTAAAGATTTTTCAAAATAAATTTAGTGGGGAAAAAAGGCTGGTTACAAGTAATAAGGGTCTCCCATGATATTTTAAGTCACATCACCCAAAGAAGAATAAGAATTCATAAATACGGACATATAATCAAGGAAAGCAATAAAATGACATGTAGATGTCGATTACTCTATTTATCCGAACGAGTGGAATATCAAAATAATAGAATTATGAAAATAATTCAGCTGAGATCCCAATGCCTTTCACTGAAGGTGTTTCTAGCAAAAGATTAACAAAATATCACATTCGGCGTTTTAGGAATTTCCCAGGAGTGGTGCTAAAATGAGGGATGGAGCTTAGCCTTTACATACCTTTCCAATGAACGCTCGAATGACCATAACTTCTCACGAAAGTTGTTCCTTACGTCCTAAGCTTCGCAAACACTATATATACACAGCTGTTAAGCACCTATAAACAGTTCATAATTGATCTTAAATAGCCAGATTTGCCATATGGCCCCAAATTGACGAAACATTCGTAGAGCTTCATAAAAACAATCATTATAGAGTCCCAAGATGATTATCTTAGTTAAACAAGTGTAAAAGTTGAAGAAACATCAATAACTACAAATTTATATTTTCAAAAACTAGCTCATAACACAGCTAATAGAAGGGGAAAACGACTGCCACTTGTAGAGATCACGTTTCTAGGCACGGGGGCAACATTTAATGGTAGAAATCGTCAAAAACTAACCTTCATCATGCAAGAACTCCATTAGAACCATCTCTTAAGCTTTCTTTCTAGTTAGGGAGTGAAAAGAAATGTTTTTGTGGCTTAAAACGTTGAGTAAGCCTACATACCACATTTATTGACCCGACCCAGATCGTGACCCAGATTCTGCCCAAGCAGTACGCAGTAAAACCCTCATAACTTTTTTCTCTGATGTTGGTTGGATACGGGTTTTTGTGTGTTGCAAACTAGACTCGTAGACCTTCGATTTTATGGCTCATGGGCCTTCTAACTCTTTATATATTGGGAGAAAACATTCAAGACATTTGACTCAAAGTTAAGAAAATATTATTACAGACACTTCGATAACTTTTGTCAACCTTAGTTTCACTAATTTTCTTGACTTCAAAACTTAACATACGACCCTTGTGCTATTATAATACCTAATAACACACTATTCTTAGCATGTTGTACACTCATAGGACTATACACAAGGTATGGGACAGTTTAAACCTTTCAAATAGGCGAAGTTCTACCTGAGCCATTTCTTTAATCTTGAACTTTGTTTGAGGGGTCCCTTTGACCTAAAACATTAGTTTAGTTCCCTGATATTGCCACCTATTTGCAATCTTCATCTCCATGTACGATAAAAATTCATATACACCTCATATAACCATGCCATACTATGCCACATATATTATGCAAGAATAGAGAAAAAGTACGAGATCTTACATTCTCCCCCCTTATGAACATTCACCCGCGAATGGATCTAGACAATTCCTTGGTGGGGTTTTTATTTTTTCTCATAGGAGTTTATTTGTGAGTCTATATTTGTTACAGTCACAAACCTGAAGTAAAATTCTGAAAATTTTAACTACTAAGCTTTGCATAGCTATCTCGTAAGAAGACATATAAATTGCACTTTGAAGCTACTTAAAATCTAATTAAGTCGTTGTGAAGAAATAATTTCCAATTATCGAAATGTGACTCACCTTAAGCCGTAAACAGTTGGGGGTACTCCTTCTTTATTTCCTCTTATGCTTCCCAAGTCATTACCTCGACGTTGTTATTTCTCCATAACCTGAAGTAAGTTCTCGCGAACCTCAACAAGCGTCATACTATAAATAATCCAAAACCTCAATTTATCTACTCTCTCGAGCATAACCCACAATTACCCAATCACTGCAATCATCAATTAATAACCTTAATTCTAAAACTTGTCACTCGAGCAAGAATACAATGCTAATCTAGAACTGCATTCGCAACTACAATTCATAAGTGAAAACTCAATTACCAATTGAACCCACTTCAAAACAACAATTAAATAAGTAATTACTAACACCCATAAGCTAATTAAGACAATTAATCACATAATCACACCCCCAAGAATTGGGGTTTTAGCAACACATAATCAAAAGTAAGATATCAATACAAATTACGTTCTCCATGCTTAAATTTAGCTTTAAATCAAAAACCCAACTGAAAATCTACTAGAAAACTCCTAAGAACTAAGAAGAGCAATGTCAAAGACGAAAGCTCCAAGTCTAACAATGGTAAAATATGGAAAAATTGTGACTGGATTCCTTTTTTTCTTTTTAAAATTCAATTTATACGTTCTCAAATTTTGGCCTTCAGGGTCACTCGCCAGAGTTAGTCGAGCATCGCCGACCAAGTTGGCAATGCGCCAATTGCTCCTTTCTATCACCGGTTTTAGTGGAGCATCGCCGACCAAGTCTGCAATGCGCCAATTGCTCCTTTCTATCACCGGTTTGCCTTGACTATTAATCTTTCATACCCTGTAACTTTAGGCAATCAAATTCTTTGTCGCTGTCACACCTCAAAATAGGGGGAGTGACTGGCAATCGATATCCTATAAGATCGAGTTACCCACTAAAATATACTAGCTAAGCAAAATGTGAGACAAAAAGATTGGGGGGGCACAACCTCTAAAAAGTGAAGCATGGAGCTGAAGGTCATGACCTAAATGAGAATAAACAATACAAACAATGGTAGACAAGCACAAAAAAAAATAAAGATGTACAATCTAGCCGACGTTCACAACCGAAGACATACCTACTTACACACACATATATATACATGCCAAGACTATGGGTTGGAGTTTGAAACATATAAAAGAAAACTCAATATATTGTGTCCACAATATCCTCTATGAGTGATATAAGCACTGTCGAGACAAGGCCCCGACTATACCCAAACTATACAATAAAAGTAAACATCCTTTGATAGCCCAGGATAAGATAGAGCTTACCAACTCACAGCTGAACCTGAATCCTAGGGGGTGGGTCGATTAGAGTCCCTGTCTGTACCTGCTCGAACGAAACAAAAAGCTTCGTCACCAGGCAAAGGGGCGTCAGTACGAATAAAAATATAATGGTATGTAAAGCGGATAGTAGAATCATAAATATTTACTGTAGAAGACTAATAGAGATACCACCCTAAAGTGAAACTCAAATAATCTTCATGGCTGACATTTGGCCCCCAACTGTTTAAATATGTTTGGTATGCTCATATAATCATGACATACCCAACCAAATGCTAGATATGGTGGTGCTTCCCGGTAGCTAACCGGCATCATATACGCCAAATTCTGGCCATCGATGTCTCATACGTATAAATATAGGCAATAAGCCACATACCTCCCGATTATAGCTCGGGAGTAGAATGCATAGCATGTCATGTCATGGATTTATAACACCTATATGTTACTGTTGCGATGTTGCCAATCTTGGCCCGTTTGTAGTCTTGTTCTCATAACCCCATAATCACTTTCGTATAACATGTAACCATCTCATGGAACCTCATATGTTCTTCCCAATAAGCTTGAAAAGTTAACTTGAATTTTAGAAAGATAACCTAACCTTGCATATATTCATAACAAGTTTAAGGTGATTTACTTAGTTCTTAACTTGGTTCCTAGATAATTTATAAAAGAAGTATTTCAACAACCAAGTGTTCTAATAGTTTAAACATTTAAGATATATTAGAGAGTTTTGAAGATCGTGAGTTACTTTAAAGATTTTTCATAATAAATTTAGTGGGGAAAAAGGGCTGGTTACAAGTAATAAGGGTCTCCCGTGATATTTTAAGTCACATCACCCAAAGAAGAATAAGAATTCATACATGCAGACATATAATCAAGGAAATCGATAAAATGACATATAGATGTCGATTACTCTATTTATCCGAACGAGTGGAATATCAAAATAATAGAATTATGAAAATAATTCAGCTGAGATCCCAATGCCTTTCTCTGAAGGTCTTTTTAGCAAAGGAATAACAAAATATCACATTCGGCGTTTTAGGAATTTCCTAGGAGTGGTGCTAAAATGAGGAACGGAGCTTAGCCTTTACATACCTTTCCAATGAACGCTCGAATGGCCATAGCTTCTTCACAAAAGTTGTTCCTTACGTCCTAAGCTTCGCAAACACTACATATACACACTGGTAAGCACCTAAAACAGTTCATAATTGATCTTAAATCCCCCGATTTGCCATATGGCCCCAAATTGACGAAACATCCGTAGAACTTCATAAAAACCATCATTAAAGAGTCTCGAGATGATTACCTTAGTTAAACAAGTGTAAAACTTGAAGAAACATCAATAACTACAAATTTATATTTTCAAAAACTAGCTCCAAACATAGGTAATAAAAGGGGAAAATGATTTCCACGTTTAGAGATCACGTTTCTAGGAACGGGGGCAACCTTTAATGGTAGAAATCGTCAAAAACTAACCTTCATCATGCAAGAACTCCATTAGAACCATCTCTTAAGCTTTCTTTCTAGTTAGGGAGTGAAAAGAAATATTTTTGTGGCTTAAAACGTTGAGTAAGCCTACATACCACATTTATTGACCCGACCTGGATCGTGACCCGGATTCTGCCCAAGCAGTCCGCAGTAAAACCCTCATAATCTTTTACTATGATGTTGGTTGGATACGGGTTTTTGTGCGTTGCAAACTAGAGTTGTAGGCCTTCGATTTTATGGGTCATAGGCCTTCTGTGACATCACAAGTAAAGTTGGCGTGCAACGATCATTACAAAACTCTCTTCGACAATCCATCTAGTCACAATGAGATGCTAAGAGTTCAGACATGACTTATGAAACTCAAATTGTCTCTTTGGACTTGCACAAACATATCGTTCATCAAGAGCAATATTGAAGTAATCGATATTGATCTCAACAAACACTCAAATGTACAAAGAACAACAATCACTCATAATCACACAATTAAGAAAGAAAGCAATGAAATAAAGGGAATATTCACATTCCATCAATGAGGATAAGTTTGAACAAAATGAACAAAACACAAAATATCCAAAACACAAAATAAAAACAAAATACAGAAAAAAATCCAAAAGGAGGCTAGGCATAACAATGCCACCCCCAACATCAACTACACAGTGTCCTAAATATGCACTAAAAACTGAATTTCTGAAAAGTAAAGAATATGGAGGGAGAGTAAAAATCCCCCTGTTAGGCTAGACCTGGGTTGAACTCTGCACATGTGGGTGGCCTCATTCTGGGCATCAGTGCTCGGCTCGACTCCAGCTGTAAAAGTAATAACTACATCCTCTGTGGGCTGAGACCCGATCGAGCCAATAATGGATGTTGCATGCAGTGACGCCTCCGTAGCCCTCCAGGTCCTCCAAATCCTCGAACACTGCCTCATAACGAGCTCCCAGCTCCTCTTCATCTTTCTCATGTGTGTCAGACTCATACTCCTCATCAACTGTAACAACATCTCCGGTCATAAAAGCTGGAGAGATATCAGAAACAACTGGCATATCAGCACTAGGGTCCTCAGGAACATTTACATTGCCCCAGAACATCCAGATATTTGTGGATTTAAGGTAATCCATATCACATCAGAGACCGGTAATATCAGCCTTCAAGGCTGTCACATCCGCAGATCTACGTTCTGACGTATCGCAAACCCCTACCCGAATAGTAAGAGCATCCAAAGGTGCCCTGTGGAGAATTGATCATCTCTCACTGTGCTCTCAGCTTTTTCCGAATGGGAGCCAATGATGCCGCTATCGTACGGTCGATCATGAAGGGCACAACGGCCTCAACCCTCGCATCCCTCACATTGGTTGAAGAGGCACGGTTGCCCATCTTATAGATCATAGCCCGTGTCAAGGGGGGATGGGAAGCAGTAGTAGGGGCAGATGATGTTTAGGTAGAATAGTAGGGTATACCAGTCGTCTCAACCTCCGGCATAGACTGAGGGGCATCGGCCTCCATGGCCTGAACATCAACCACCAGAGAGGTTTCGATCGGAATCTTCTTCATCCTTTGTGTACTCAGCCTCAATTCTCTGAATGTTGGTGGACGATGCTAGAGACACCTTTGTATCTGTCTTTACTATAAATTACACACTAGCCTGGTGACACACCTCATTAATCAGCACTGGAAATGGTAACGAGATCTTGCTTTATTTAGCCCTCATCACCATCTCGTGAGAAATGATTGCGTGGAGATTCAGCTTCTCCCGATCAAGAAAGCAACCCAGCAGTGCAGACTTAGGATGCCGGATAATTGATTCATTCTAAGAAGGCATCAGGGTGCTGTAAATAAACCAAACCTGTAACGAGCACCCACATGCAAATCTTTCTTCTAAATATTAACACCCCAGAGTCTAGTAGGCTAAGCTAGGGCTAAGTGTGTGGGGGTAACATGCCATGGAAGAGGGCAACGGCATAAAATACCTTAGAAACTGTAGAAGGAAAACATTTTTCTCCTAAGCCAACTTGGCGAGGGGCAGTGTGGTCGCCAAAGCTACTTGGCGATCCGCCAAGGGCCTCTACCATCACCTAGTGGGCTTTCTTGATGGCTCTAAGTACTGGAAATTTGGGAAACCCAGGTTGGGGTTCGCCGTTCAGGTGGGCGCATCGCCAAACGACCGCCCCTTCATCAAGTGGACTGCCTCCATGGGGTGAGCTATGTGAAATTTTGGCGACCCAACGGCTCACTTGGCTAGTTGTCGAGTACCCTTGGTGATCCTCAGCATGCAGTATTCCAAAAAATAAGTTAGGGTCTTTTATGTCTTTTCATAGTTTTCCTAATTCGATACTACGTCGTTTTACCCTTCACCTATTAAAGTATTTAAGCGTTCTACTCTCAAATTTCCCCCAATTAAGTCATTCTCCCTAGAATCTAAAAGAAAACCCAAAAGTTCTTCTCTCAAAATATTTCTCTCTCTAAAACTTGAGGAAGAAGAAGAAGAAGGAGATTCAAGCTAGGGTTTCAAGAGCAAGATTTTGTACATCAATTTCTTTGGGTTTTGATGGTAAGGTATGGTAGTTTTCATCCATGGATAGCTTTCATCCATGGAGTCCTCTCAAAATCTTTAATTTCAAAAAGATAGAAATCCCCAATTGTTAGGGTTTGATTCAAAGGTCATCGTTTCCTTTCAAACTTGATTCTAATGGTTGAATTATGTTATATTACACATGAATTGATGATTTCCTATGGTTTTTATGATATATCCCCAAGAACCAATGAAATTCCAATGTTTCTCAATTGTGATCTTATGATGTGGGTATTTGTTGATGAAAGAGGAATGTTAAGAATTTATGCATGAAGTGGTAGAATCATATGAATTATAATGAAATCCATGTCTAATGCTTGAATTCTAGATGTGTTGATTTAAAGTAGGCTTTGATCCTTGAAAGGGCAAAGTATGAGATTATACATGTTTTATGAAATCTATGTGAATGCTTTACGAACACTTTGAGAGTGAAGTGGAAATAATTATGATGTGGTTGTTGTGTTGATTGAAAGGTTATTCTCATGAACACATAATGAACATGATGTGAAAGGTTTTCTCACATAATGAAGATTCTAGGTTGAAAGGCTTTCTGATCTATTTGAATCTAATGCTTACATGTAGACATGGATGGTGAAAGGTTTTCTCACGCATGATCTAAGAGCTATACTAATGAACTAATTGGGTGGATTGTCAAGGACATACTTCTATGAAACATGAGTTAAGTCAAGACTTAATAAGTACTCTGTTGGATTAATGATTAGCACCGAGTGGATATTGAATATGAGATGGAAGTCTTTTACCCAAGTTGAGTCCGGGCTTCTCAAGTATGTCTCATGAGATGTTAGCCTTTTACGCAAGTCGAGTCCAGGTTTCTAGTAACAATCTCCTTATCCCATTAACTACATTCCACCGTACAATATTTAGCTAGTGGATCCACCTAAGCTAACAAACCATGGTTCTACCTTAGGAAAGTAGGACAACCTTTTTCAGTGTGGGTAACAGCGGGTGGTCATGTTATAGCTCACATGATCTTATGTTTGTTAAGGCTTATTCCCACAACAAGAACATGAATAATGAACTATGGTTACTCAAGAAGCTTTGTATATGAGTTCAAAGGTTTTAAAGATGATGATGACTATGTTGGCTATGTTTTATGACTTATGATTTACAACCTCCTATATCATGTTTAACTTGGTAAATTGCATGCATTCAAATAAAATTTCCCTTTTAGCATGTTTCAAGTGTTTTATGCATGGCTATCATACTTAGTGCATTTTTGTACTAACGCCTACTTTTGCCTACATTTTTCAAAAGTGTTGGGTCCGGCACTCAAGGTGATCATTCTTGTGGCTAGAGCTTGGATTCTGATTCTTTCCCGAGCTTGGTGAGTCCTCATGGTTCGAGGACGGATTTCCTTATGTTTAGTTTCTTTCATGTACTTTCCCTTTTGGACATGTTGTATGGGCTAGGCGCTATTTCATTCAATATTGTAATAGATGGCTATGATGAGATAAAGTGTCTAGACTTCCGCTTTCTTTTATGAAAAACTTTTTGAAACTTGAAATGTTTTGACTCTTTTTATTCTATTGCTTATGTTATGAGGACTAAGTGGTTTGTATGGAGTCCTTCGGGATTCTATATGCCATGTTACATCTAGGGGATACCCTTGGGTCGTGACAAACTCTGTATCAGAGCACAAGTCTTGCAATAGAGTTTAACTCTATAAGGTCTTTCTCATAATCCTTACCCGATTGTCTACAGGATATGACTACTCGAAGGACTTTCGCTAGAAGGAATAAGGAAGGCAATGTGAATCAATGAGCTCTTTCTCAAGCTCCTCAAGCTACGATTGATCCTTTGGCCGAGCAAGTGACAAATGCGAAGTTTAGGGTGGCTTTTCAAGTGTTGGCCCAAGCCATGATGGTTCAACCCAATACAGAGGTTGTAGCTCTATTGAACCCTAATGTGAATTCGGAAGCTTCAAGAGTGAAGGACTTTGCAAGGATGAACCCACATGAATTTTATGGCTCCAAAGTTGAGGAAGATCCTGAAGAGTTTATCGATGAGGTCTATAAGGTACTTGCTATTATCGGGGTGACTCCAGTAGAGAAGTTTGAGTTGTCTGCTTACCAATTGAAATGTGTTGCTCAAGTATGGTATACTCAATGGAAGGAGGGGAGGTCGGTAGGAGCGGGTCCCGTAGAGTGGGAAGTGTTTAAATCGGTGTTTCTTGATAGGTTCTTTCCTCTAAAGTTGAGGGAAGAAAAGGTGCAAGAGTTCATTAACCTTTGTCAAAGAAGTATGAGTGTGAGCGAGTATACACTAAAGTTCACCCAACTATCCAAGTACGCTCCAACTATGGTGGCAGATTCAAGGGCTAAGATGAATAAATTTGTAACGGGCGTGTCCGACATGGTAGTCAAAGAATGTCATACGGTAATGCTTATCCAAGATATGGATATTTCACGTATCATGGTGCATGCCCAACAAATGGAGGAAGAGAAACTAAAAGAAAAGAATAGGGAGGTGAAAAGGGTTAGGACCGGTGATGGGAACTTCTTTAATACAAGGTTCGATGGGCAAGGCCGACCTAGGTTTAAACAAAGGTTTTCCAGTCAAGGCTCCTCGAACGCTACTCTAAGAGTCAAAAAGGATAGGGTGTCTAACCCTAAACCTCAAGGAGGTAATGATAGTTGATCTTTTATGGATAAGCCTACTTGTGTGAAGTGTGGGAAGAAACATGATGGTAAGTGCCTAGTCGGCACGGATGGTTGTTTTAGTTGTGGAAAGAGTGGTCACAAAATGAGGGATTGCCAGATGCTTAAGGTTAAAGGAAGAGAGGGCAAGAAAGCTCCTCCTAGTGGTTCCAATTCCAATGCTCCTAAGCATAACCGCTTCTATGCTCTCCAAAACGGAGGTGAACAAGAGAGTTCTCCAGAGGTGGTAACCGGTATGTTAAAAGTTTTCCATATATATTTGTATGCTTTGTTAGACCCCAGTGCTACTTTGTCTTTTGTGACGCCTTATGTGGCACTGAGGTTTCTTATGCTCCCTGATGTGTTGTTAGAACCTTTTTCTGTCTCTACTCCTATTGGTGATTCTGTGGTGGTTAAGATGGTTTATAGAAGATGCCCCATTTCCCTATCCCATAGAGTTACCCTGTTTATTTGGTAGAGCTTGACATGTTAGATTTCGATGTTATTCTTGGTATGGATTGGCTGCACTCTTGTTATGCGTCGATTGATTATAGAACTTGTGTAGTTAAGTTTAAGTTCTTGAATGAGCCTATCCTAGAGTGGAAGGGGGGAAATTATATGCCTAAGGGTCAGTTCGTCTCATGTCTTAAGGCTAGAAAGATGAGCTCTATGGGTTGCATTTACCATCTTGTTAGGGTGAGGGATGTAGATTCTGAATACCCTACTCTTGAGTCGGTCCCCATTGTAAATGAGTTTCTGAAAGTGTTCCCAGATGATATACTCGGTATTCCTCACGAGCGGGAAATATACTTTGGTATTGACCTTCTCTCAGATACACAACCTATCTCAATTCTTCCGTACAGAATGGCCCCGGCTGAGTTAAAAGAGTTGAAAGAACAATTGAAGGACTTGTTGGATAAGGGCTTCATCCGACCGAGTATCTCAAAATGGGGTGCTCCCGTGTTGTTAGTTAGAAAGAAAGATGGGTCTCTTCGAATGTGTATTGATTATCGTCAGTTGAACAAGGTGACTATTAAGAATAAGTATCCTCTTCCAAGGATAGATGATCTATTTGACCAACTTCAAAGGAAAAGTTATTTCTCTAAGATTGATCTTCGGTCGGGCTATCACCAATTGAAGGTGAAAGAAAATGACATTCCGAAGATGACTTTCCGGACTTGGTATGGTCATTTTGAATTCCTAGTGATGTCATTTGGTTTGACTAATGCTCCGGCGGTGTTTACGGACTTGATGAATTGAGTGTTTAGTCAATATCTTGACATGTTTGTAATTGTGTTCATTGATGATATTTTGATCTATTCAAGGAGCGAGAATGAGCATGTGGACCATTTGAGGATTGTGTTGCAAGTTCTTGAGGACCAACAACTTTTTGCAAAGTTTAGCAAGTGTGAATTTTTGTTATGGTCCGTAGCTTTCCTTGGTCATATTGTGTCTAATAAGGGTATTGAGGTAGATCCTAAGAAGACGGATGCGGTCAAGAGTTGACCTAGACCTCTAACTCCTTCAGACTTTAGAAGTTCTTGGGTTTGGTCGGGTATTATAGAAGGTTTTTTGACAGGTTTTCTTCCATTCCCTCTCCATTGACAGATTTGACTCAAAAGAAGGCTAAGTTCATTTGGTCGGAAGCTTGTGAGAAAAGTTTCCAAGAGTTGAAATATAGACTTCCTTCCGCTCCGGTGTTGACTTTACCAGAAGGTACAGATGGTTTTGTGGTTTACTGTGATGCCTCTAAAGTTGGGTTAGGATGTGTGCTTATGCAAAATGGTAAAGTGATTCCCTATGCTTCAAGGCAACTTAAAGTCCATGAGAAGAATTATCCTACCCATGACCTCGAGTTAGCGGCGGTTGTTTTTGCCTTGAAGATTTCGAGGCATTATTTGTATGGAGTTCATGTTGATGTCTTCACCGATCATAAGAGCTTACAATACGTGTTTAGTCAAAAGGACTTGAATCTTCGCCAAAGGAGGTGGCTTGAACTATTGAAGGATTATCACATGAGTGTTCTTTATCACCCCGTTAAGGCAAATGTGGTAGTGGATGCTCTTAGTAGGTTGTCTATGGGTAGTGTTGCTCATATCGGTGATGATAAGAAAAAGTTGGTTCGAGATGTTCATAGGTTGGCCCGATTAGGTGTTTAATTAGTGAACTCCACCAAGGGTGGTATTATGTTTCACAATGGGTCCTCATCATCTTTTGTGGTGGATGTGAAATCTAAGCAAGGTGTTGATCCTATTTTTGTTGTATTGAAGGAGGCGGTGGTTATGAAATCTGTTGAGGATTTCTCCTAAGGGGGAGATGGTGTACTTAGATACCAAGGCCGTTAATGTGTTCCTAATGTTGATGACTTGAGAGAGCAAATCTTATCGGAAGCCCAAAGTTCTCGGTATTCCATTCACCGGAGAGCCACCAAGATGTACCGTGACTTGCGGGAGGTCTATTGGTGGAATGGGATGAAGAAAGATATCTCAGAGTTTGTGGCTAAGTGTCATAATTGTCAACAAGTTAAGGTTAAGCATCAAAGACCGGGAGGTTTATCCCAAAATATAGATATTCCTACTTGGAAGAGGGAAGAGGTGAACATGGACTTTATCATCGGTTTGCCTCGCACCCGGAGACAACATGACTCTATTTGGGTTATTGTAGATCGTATGACAAAATCAGCTCACTTTATCCCGTCAAGGTTTCCTTTTCGGCGGAGGACTATGCTAAGTTATACATAAGAGAAATTGTGAAGTTGCATGGAGTGCCCTTATCCATTATTTCCGATCGTGGCCATCAATTCACTTCACATTTTTAGAAGTCATTCCAAAAGGGTCTTGGCACTAAGGTTATGCTTAGCACGGCTTTCCATCCCCAAACCGATGGGCAAGTGGAGCATACCATTCAAACTTTGGAGGACATGTTAAGGGCTTGTGTAATTGATTTTAAGGGTAATTGGGATGACCATTTGCCATTGATAGAGTTTGCCTACAATAATAGCTATCATTCAAGTATTGGTATGGCTCCATTTGAGGCCTTGTATGGTAGGAGATGTAGGTCTCCCATTGGTTGGTTTGAGGTGGGTGAATCTTCTTTAATAGGTCCCAAATTGGTTTGTGAGGCCATTGAGAAAGTTCGACTCTTATAGAGAGGTTGAGAATGGCTCAAAGTCGGCAAAAGTCTTATGCCGATGTGAGGAGAAGGGATCTAGAATTTGAGGTTAACGATTGGGTCTATTCAAAAATCTCACCCATGAAGGGTGTGATGAGATTTGGCAAGAAGGGGAAACTTAGTCCCCGATATGTAGGCCCATACTAAATTTTGAGACGAGTTGGTAAAGTTACATGTGAGTTAGAATTGCCAAATGAGTTGGCTTTGGTGCATCCGGTTTTCCATGTCTCTATGCTTAAGAAGTGTGTTGGAGATCCAACATCCATTATTCCCCTAGAAGGGTTGGGAGTTGATGAAAGTCTTTCATATGAGGAGGTTTTGGTAGAGATTCTAGACTGGCAAGTCAAGAAATTGAGAAACAAGGAAATAGCTTCCGTAAAAGTTTTGTGGAGGAATCAACTAGTCGAGGGTTCTACTTGGGAGGCCGAGGCCGATATGATGTCCTGTTATCCTCATTTTTTCCCTCCTACTCCCATTCTAACTTGAGGTAACTAGCCCCTCTTGAGTTTTCCGTGTTTTGGTAGTCATGTGTGTTATATGTGTTTTCCATGATTTCCCTATGTTATGCATGTTCATGAGAAACTTATATTTAGAAATAAAAATGAGTTTATATGATTAATTATCCTCATGTTGTTGTGCATTGAGTATGAATTGCCTATTGACTTTATGAGATGAATTCATGAACATGTTTTAATTATGCTTTTTGAGATTAAATTGCATAAAGGCTCAATAAGATTGTGTTGAGCATGCTTTTAGCTTGGAGAAGGTAATTCCTCCTAAGAATATGAGAAATATAGAAAAATTTCATGAATAATGGGTTGGTAGGTGTAGTTCCTACTTCCTTGAGAAGCATTGAGTGTGTTTGAGTTGTAGTTGATGTTTCCTCCTTGGTTGTGTGCATTTGATGAGTTGATTGCATGATGGGCTGCTAGTCTTGAGTTTTTACTTCCGTAAGGTGTCTAAAGCGTCATTCGAGGACGAATGTTCCCAAGGGGTAACAAGCCATGGAAGAGGGCAAAGGCCTAAAATACCTTAGAAACTGTCGAAAGAAAACATTTTTCTCCTAATCCAACTTGGCGAGGGGCAGTGTGGTCGCCAAAGCTACTTGGCGATCCACCAAGGGCCCCTACCATCGACTAGTTGGCTGTCTTGATGGCCCTAAGTACTGGAAATTTGGGCCAGCCAGGTCGGGGCTTGCCGTTCAGGTGGGCGCATCGCCAACGGGCCTCCCTCATTGCCAAGTGGACTGCCTCCATGGGGTGAGCTACTGGAAATTTTGGCGAGCGAAGGGCTTACTTGGCGAGTCGCCGAGTACCCTAGGCGAGCCTCAACGTGCAGCAGTCCTAAATATAAATTAGGGTATTTCACGTCTTTTCATAGTTTTCCTAATTCGATACTACGTCATTTTAACCTTCACCTAGTAAAGTATTGAAGCGTTTTACTCTAAAATTTTCCCCCAATTAAGTCATTCTCCCTAGGATATTAAAGAAAACCCAAAAGTTCTTCTCTCAAAATATTTTTATCTCTAGAAACTTGAGGAAGAAGAAGAAGAAGAAGGAGATTCAAGCTAGGGTTTCAAGAGCAAGCTTTTGTACATCAATTTCTTTGGGCTTTGATAGTAAGGTATGATAGTTTTCAGCCATGGATAGCTTTCATCCATAGAGTCCTCTCAAAACCTTCAATTTCAAAAAGATAGAAATCCCCAATTGTTAGGGTTTGATTCAAAAGTCATGGGTTCCTTTCAAACTTGATTCTCATTGTTGAATTATTTTATATATAGCATGAATTGATGATTTCCTATGGTTTTATGATATATCCCCAGGAACCCATGAAATTCCCATGTTTGTTAATTTTGATCTTATGATGTGGGTCTTTGTTGATGAAACAAGAATGTTATGAATCTATGCATGAAGCGATAGAATCACATAAATTATGATGAAATCCATGTCTAATGCTTGAATTCTAGATGTATTGATTGAAAGTAAGCTTTGAATCTTGAAAGGGCAAAGTATAAGATTATACATGTTTTATGAAATCTATGTGAATGCTTTAAGAACACTTTGAGAGTGAAGCGTCAATAATTATGATGTGGTTGTTGTGTTGATTGAAAGGTTATTCTCATGAACACATAATGAACATGATGTGAAAGGTTTTCTCACATAATGAAGATTCTAGGTTGAAAGGCTTTCTCACCTAATCGAATCTAATACTTACATGTAGACATGGACGGTGAAAGGTTTTCTCACGCATGATCTAAGAGCTATCCTAATAAACTAAGTTTGGTGGATTGTCAAGGACATCCTTCCATGAAACATGAGTTAATTCAAGACTTAATAAGTACTCTGTGGGATTAATGCTTAGCACCTAATGGATATTCAATATGAGATGGAAGTCTTTTACGGAAGTTGAGTCCGGGCTTCTCAAGTGTGTCTCATGATATGAAAGCCTTTTACGCAAGTTGAGTTCAGGTTTCTAGTAACAATCCCCTTATCCCATAAACTACGTGCCCCCATAGGATATTTAGCTAGTGGATCCACCTAAGCTAACAAACCATTGTTCTACCTTAGGCAAGTAGGATAACCCTTTTCGGTGTGGGTAACACCGGGTCGTCATGTTATAGCTCACATGTCGTTTAAGGCTTATTTCCACAACAAGAACATGAATAATGAACTATGGTTACTCAAGAAGATTTGTATATGAGTTCAAAGGTTTATGACTATGTTGGCTATGTTTTATGACTTATGATTTCCAACCTCCTATATCATGTTTAATTTGGTAAATTGTCTGCTTTCAAATGAAATGTCCCTTTTAGCATGTTTCAAGTTTTTTTATGCATGACTATCATACTTAGTGCATTTTTTTACTAACTCCTACTTTTCCCTACATTTTTCCCAAGTGTACGGTCCGGCACTTGAGGTGATCATTCGTGTGGCTAGAGTTTGGATTTTGATTGTTTCCCGAGCTTCGTGAGTCCTCATGGTTCGAGGTCGGATATCCTTATGTTTATTTTCTTTCATGTACCTTCCCTTTTGAACATGTTATATTGGCTAGGCCGTATTTCATTCAATATTGTAATAGATGGCTATGATAAGACAAAGTGTCTAGACTTCCGCTTTCTTTTATGAAAAACTTTTTGAGACTTGAAATGTGTTTTACTCTTATTATTCTATTGCTTATGTTATGAGTACTAAGTGGTTTGTATGGAGTCCTTCGGGATTATATACACCATGTTATATCTAGAGGGTACCCCTAGGTCGTTACATCAATCATCGCTCCCGCCTCTAGCCAGGGAGGATTAGCATCGCTCAGTAACGGGGCCAACCACCCCTTCAAGTCTTCCATTGTTTTGGTCTTGACCATGTCGGCCAAGTAATGGATGGTGCGCGTAGTGCAGTCCAGCAGATCAGTGATATCAGTCTCGGTGCAATTTACTCCCTTGCCCCGCACCTCTACATATTCCACTAGTGCCATCAACCCAGCCTTCTTCTTCCCTTTCGGGATCAACTCTGCATAACCTGCATAAAATTCCCGAACCCATGAAGGAACATACGCATTTCAGGGTATAGGGAACTGCTAAAAATTGTTGAAGTGTAGTGTCTCCCACATATCCGGATACCGATCTACAACACCATTGGTACACAACCGCTTCTCCTCTAAAATTTTCTACAAGATAGCGGCCTTCAGTCGGTTCAAATAATGAGGAGGATGTGCTGTGGCCAGTGGAACTTAAGGTGCCTGTACTGCTGCCGGTGCTGGAGGTGCTGGAATGCGTTCAGGATCATGAATTGTTTTGGATCATAGCTCCGAACGCTTCTGCTTGAGTAACTCCCCCTCAGTCGTCGGTGTGTGAATCGGGTTCTTTGACCCCGCATCCTCCTCTCTCACAGACTCAGAGGTTGTAAGGTGAGTGGATTTTATGCCCATGTTGTCTGATGAGCTTGAACTCGAGCTGTAACTTTCCACCAGTCGCTTCTTTCGTTTTCCCTTTACATTCCCCTGAGGAGGCTTAGGACGAGTGGCTTGGGGGGATGTGACCTCTAATGCAATTATGACCCCTTTTGCCTTTTTCTCGGGTGTCGGACCACTCATTGGAAGCGTTGGTCTAGCCATATCTGTAGAAAAATACATGATGTTGCGAAGGGTTAGAAAAATATCATATTCAAAAAGTTGCAGGAAAACTCGCCAAAAAGCTCCGCGACTCGCCGAGGGCATTCGGCAAGCATAAGAGGGCTCGCCGAATTTTACAGTGAAATTCAACAACAATTCAACAGAAAAGGGTGAGATGCAAATCCATTCTACGAGTCACCGATTTAACTCGATGGTAAGAGAATGCCTTGAAAAATGTTACAAAGGTATTTAGGAAAAAGAAACTAACAAAGGTGAAGCTAAAACAACTCGGTTTGCCGCCGAGTAAACTCGGCGGGCACAAGCACAACGCCGAAAGTTACAAATTAATTTACCATCATTTTAGGTCCAAAAAACAATAAGGAGGGTCAATGGGCGAACCGCCGAGTCACTCGGCGAGTTCGACTCAACTCGTCAAATGTCCCAACTTGCAAGATTTCCACCCCAATATCCAATTCTCAACGCACAACATACAACAACCAATTTCAAGCCCAATTCTACACAATTCAACCTTAACCACAATGATTACCTACCCCGGGGGACTCAGGCTTCCTCCAATTGATCTAGATTCGACCATACATTGATTTAGCACTTAATAATGACGTCACCCAATCCATCATTGGGAAAATTCAAGTTGTTTGGTGAAACTTGGGTTACTCATACTTCACCCACAAAATATTCAACATGCAAACCCGCAATTCACACAATTTAAATGCTAATCTCAAACTAACTTAGGCTAAACAAGATATAAGGCGTTCTTGAGTTCTAAATAGATATTAACAAACAATTTAACAGAGAATCAAAGCATATAATAGTTTTATTAACTACTCAAACACATGCTCGACACATTTTTTGCAATTTAAAAACAAGTTCGGACAACCAACCTCAAGTTCAGAAACGCGATACCAAGGCAAAAGGAAACACTAGGAAACACTTTAGATTCCGAGAACACAAGGATACCTACAAAAAAATTGAAATGAAAACTATAATCTAAACTTTGACTGTAAATGCGCAAGAGTCGAAAAGTTAAAAATAATGAGAAGATTTGAATATAAAATGGTAGAAAGGACTATGACCGTTCGCGCCTCGATCGATGAGGTTCATTTACACCGCTGATCCACTTGGCGATTCACCGAGTGGACTTTAGCCTGCTGAATTTAATAGAAACTTGGCCATTCAGTTAGTCCAAAAGGCGAGCTATGTTTGGCTCACTGAGCGACTCAGCGATTCACCGAATGGACATTAGCTCGCCCAATTAATCATTTCCTCCAAAATTCGAATTTATGCCTGCACATCCAACAAACGTTATTCAAACAAAAAGTAAAACTTGGGTTGCCTCCCAAGAAGCACCTTATTTAACGTCGTGGAATGACATGGCCATGTGATCATGGTTCATTTTTTTGAGTTTACCGAAGTATCACTAGGGAGACCCCCTTTCAGTCTTGGATGTAAATGTTCTGAGATTTGAGCCATTTGAGTTTCAAGCATCTTAATGGATACCGAGTGTGAAGTTACCATCTGATTTAGAGAGGATACATCATCTTTCATCTCCTTGAGTACCTTGTCAGATCCTTTCACCTTGTTCAAGATACGAGCAAGCATATCCTCGGTCTGGAAGTTTTATGGATCAGCCCTAAGTTCCTTCGGATTTTGACGTTCATGAGGAGGTACATATCGATCTTTGTTACTATCTCTATTTCTCAATTTTTCACCACAGTCAAGATATTCACGATCTCAATCTCTCCAACCATTATCGCGATCTCTATTCCAACCTTGATTCCCGCTAGACCTTAGATAGCTAGGATGAGAACCCCCCTCTTGGTTCGACAAGAACCACACCTCTTCGTTATACATTGCCTCAAATTGTGCATCATAAGCTTCACACCACTATTAGCACCAACCGCATTCACAACCTTGTAACCACCTCCCATGACATGCTTTGTCAATAGGTCCATCTGGGTCATCATCTTGGTCGTGTTCTCATCTCATTCTTGGTTCTTTTCCATTTTTTGCTTTGTCAGCCCAAGATTCAAAAGAGACACCTAATCTTCCCTTGTGTACCATGCACGATTAATTTTCGTCGTCTCATCAAGCAGGGCCGACGCTATGTCGAATGGTTGTCTCATGATTCCACTGTGAATTACTTGATTAGCGACACCTTTGTTGAGTGTATCGAGACCCTGATAAAAACATTTCAATAATACATTGTCCGGAAACCAGTGAGGCGGACATTAGAGCAATAAGATTTTGAACCTCAACCATGTCTCTTGGATAAACTCACCATCAATTCATTTGAAGTTTTGAATATTATCCCTCAACTTAACAATCTTCGAGGGAGTGAAAAACCTTTCATAAAACACATCTGTGAGCTCCTCCCAAGAAGTAATTTATTCCCTTGGTAAATCGTTCAACCACTTTGTTGCTTCCCTCATTAGAGAAAAAGGAAACAAACGAAGTCAGACTGACTCTTGGGTGATGTTCTTGAAGGAAAATGGTCGGTACACATCCACGAATTTCGGATGTGGTCATCAGAGTCCTCATGGGCAAGCCTCCCAAAGAGACCCTACATTTGAAACAGTTGCTACATTGTGATGGTCACATGAAACACCACATTGCCCAGACTTGAAGGCAATCGAATAGCACCCGCACTTCCCAGCTGATCTTCATTGAGATCCTGCAAGTTTCCAATGTCATCATTGTTCCCAAGTTGACTTGAATTGCTACCGTTCACACTCATTTCTTCACCTATTTTGGAGTAATCAACAAGAAGAAAAATAAGATAATTCAACTACAATAAAATTAGTTCACGAAAACACTTTAATAAAAGAATTCTAAACACCACTCCCTGGCAGCGGCACCATTTTTGATAACGCTCAACTACACTTCATCCAATTCTAAGTGTAGGCGGTTGCTAATGAGTATAAAACCAACTAAGAGTTGGGGTCGATCTCACAAGGAGTAATATGGTAGAGAATTCAATTAGGAAGTAAAAACGTGTACTAATCATTTGTAGAAGTAAAGGTTTCGTAACATTAAATTAAGTCACAAAGTTTCAATGATTAATATCAAACGGGGGGGGGGATTAGCAACAAATTTGTGACAAGGAATAACTTACACGGGAAGAAATAATTAGAGATCGGACCTTAGGAATGTGATCAGTCGAATGCTAATTTCACGTAATGGGTAATTACTAATTGTTTAACGTTGTTGAATCTCAATGGGTAGGCTAGGTTTTAAATATTGTCATGACCCAGGGGCACCTCCTAGACGTAACATGGCATACAAGACCTCGAGAGGCCTCATATAAGCCACTTATCTTTCATAGTCAAGATTATAGAAAATTGATGAGATTTAAAACATTTCAAACATAACCAAAGTTTTTTAAAACGAAGCAGAAGTCTAATACACTTGTCTCAAAAACCATCTAATACAATAGAATCTTGGGACACAACCCATACAACAATGTTCAAAACTAAAATGAAAAGAACATAAGGAAAGTAGTGGCCAATTCCTCAGATGCTATGAGGACTCACCAATCTTCAACCTTGCCTCTACTATGGATCCTTGCCATGGGTATGAGAATCGGGAATGTCGAACCCTACATTTGGATAAGAAATGTAGGCAAGAGTATGCGTTAGTACAAAGATGTACAAATATGATAGCTTGCATAAATATAACATAAACATAAGTGTTAGACAACATGAGTCATAAATCATAATCAATTCACATAATAGATCATTTCAACATATATGGGATACTTCTCGAAGTAACCTCAATTCATACTTAGTGAATACATGGGTATTCCACCACTAGTCTTACTCATCATAGAAGGCAAACTCAGGCAACAATCCAAGCTCATCACCTATCATAACATATCCTAGCTTATCTTTAAAAGACATGGGGAATCACTTCTTGCCTTCCTATAAAAGGATATGGGTAATCGCCTCATAGTTCCTAAACTTAGATTCATTTTAGGTGAGCAATCCTTTCAAGCTAGAATCATTCAATCTGAGAAAGTCTTTCCCATTCATACATATGAAAATCATGTGGGAATGATCCCTTTCACAACAATTACATCAATAATCAACAATTCATAATATATGCTTCACTCTCAAAACAATCTATATAATAATTATCATATATGCTTCAATCTCAAATAAATACATATCACATCTTATTTATCCTATAAGAATGCACATAAATCCATAAATTCTCCTTACATAGAGTAAAACTCATTTACATCAATTTCATACTTAGAAACATGAGTTAAGCATGGGTACATGGAAATTCATCATAAAAGCATAAAATCCTCTCAATTCATGTATAATAAATCATAATTTGATCAATTGAATCAACATTCACAAAGACCCACAACTTAGAAGAAAATCCTAACTAAAATTGGAGAATTTATACTTTCAATTGGGAGAACTTATGGGCTCCATGGATGCAAGGATTCCATGGATGAAAAGCTATCATACCTTGCTATCAAAGCCCACAAAAAATTGGAGAATGGAGACTTGACCTTGAGCCCTAGCTTCAACCCTTCTTCTTATTCAAGTTTCTAGAGAACGAAATATTTTAGAGAGGAAGAACCCAAATTCTTTTGGTGAATTTAAGTGAATGACATGAATGGGTATGTTTTGGGGTTAAAATTACTTATATAAGGGTCCTAGGCATGGGTAAAACGACATAGTATTGTTTTAAAGAAATCTAGAAAAGACTCAACTGCCCTCAAACTTACAGCTGACCATTCACACTAAACTCCACGAGCCATCAAGGACTTCACGGCCCGTAGTGGCAACCGTAGTCCTTGACCAGTGGCTTGACAAAACTTCCCTAAAGCCCATTCCCTTCACGAACCAGTCCATGAGCCATAATGGCTCTCACGAGCCCTCAAGTGGCTCGTGTGGAGGGTCAACATTTTGCCTGGCTACTGGTCCCCTCCACGACCATCACCACTGCCCGTTGAGCTCTTCACTAGTCGTTTGGGTGCTCGTGGGAAGGAAGAATTTCTTGGCTTGATTTTTTGAGCCACCACAGGCAGCATCACGGCTTGTGGTGCCCTTCACGACCCGTCTGGGCCTTCGTGAAGGGTGCTCAAGCTCAAATCATGGCTTGTGACCTCTAACTTGGTCCCTTGCTTAGTCCACTAGATTCTGAAGTGTTACATTATTTCCCCCTTGGGAACATTCATCCTCGAATGGAATTATAGATACCTCATGAAAGAAAAGACTCAAAACTAGCAGCCCACCATGCAAGCAATCACATAAATGCACATATCGAGGAGGAAACATCAACTCCATGCTAAAACATACTCATATCATCATATCATGAAATCCATATGCAACTCATACTCTTATGCATATATCCGAGGAAGAAACATCAACTCCAAGCTAAAGCATGTTCAATAAGTTATCTCATGAAGTCTATATGCAACTAATACTCAATGCACAACAACATGAGGAAAATAAATCATATAAACTCATTTCCTTCAATATTCACGTTTTTCATGAACATGCATAAAATGAGGAATCATGGGGATATCTAAACCACATGACACGACAACAAAGAGTAAACCATGAGGAACTCATTACCTCAAGCTAGAGTAGGAGTAGAAGGAAAGAGATGAGGATATCAGGACATCATATCAGCCTTTGCCTCCCTAGTAGCACCCTCAAATAATTGATTCCTCCACAACACTTTCACAGAAGCAACTTTCTTGTTTCTCAACTTCTTAACTTGCCGGTCTAAAATTTCAATCGAAACTTCTTCAGCAGAAAGATTCTCCTTAACTCCAAAACCTTATAAGGGAACTATAGATGTAGGATCCCCAACTCATATCTTTATCATAGAGACATGGAAAACCGGAAGCACCGATGCCAAATCTTTACGCAATTCAAGTTCATAAGCAACCTTACCAACACGTCTCAAAATCTGATATGGGCCTACATAATGGGGACTAAGTTTCCCTTTCTTACCAAATCTTATTACACCATTCATGGGTGAAATTTTGAAGTAAATCCATTATGAACATCAAACTCAAGATCTCTTCTTCTAACATCGGCATAGGACTTTTGTCGACTTTGGGTTGTTCTCAACCTTTCTCTAATAAGTCGGACTTTCTCCATACCTCATGAAATAACTCATGTCCTATCAAGGAAACTTCACCTACCTCAAACCAATCTATAGGAGATCTACACCTCTTTCCATAAAGAGTCTCAAATGGAGCCACACCAATACTAGAGTGATAGCTATTATTATAAGCGAACTCAATCTATGGCAAATGGTCATCCCAATTACCCTTAAAATCGATGACACATGCTCTAGACATATCTTCCAAAATTTGGATAGTACGCTCCGCTTTCCCATCAATTTGTGGATGAAAAGTCGTACTAAGCTTAACATTCGTGCCAAGACCCTTTTGGAAAGATTTCCAAAATTGAGGAGTGAATTGAGTACCTCGATCGGAGATAATGTACAAGGGCACTACATTCAACCTTACCATTTCCCTCAAATACCACTTAGCATAATCTTCCGCCGAATAAGAAACTTTGACAGGAATGAAAGGAGAAAATTTCATCATTCAGTCTACTATAACCCAAATCGAATCATATTGTCGTCGTGTGCGAGGCAACCATACTATAAAGTCGATATTCAAATCTTTCCACTTACAAGTAGGAATACTCATGTCTTGGGATAACCATCCCGATTTCTAATGGTCAACTTTTCTAATACTCATGTCTTGCGACAAATCCCGTAATATCCTTTTTCATCCCATTCCACCAATAGATCTCCCGCAAGTCAAAAGACATCTTGGTGGCTCCCGGGTGAATGGAATACCGAGAACTATGGGCTTCTGACAGGATCTGTTCCCTCAAGTCTTCAACATTAGGAACACACAAACGACCTTGATATCTAGGCACACCATCTCCCTCTTGGGAGAAAGCCTCAACGGACTTTCTAACACCGCTTCTTTCAACTAAAAAAAAAGGTCGGATCAAGACATTGCTTGGTTTTCACATCCATCACAAAAGATGATTCTGAACCATTTTGAACCACAACACCACTCTTGGTGGAGTCCATTAACCGACCACCCAATCAGGCCAATCTATGTACATTTCGTGCCAATTCTCTCTTATCTTCTTCAATATGAGCAACACTACCCATGGATAATCGGCTAAGAGCATCCGCCACCATATTAGCCTTACCAGGGTGATAGAGAACGCTCATATCATAATTCTTAAGTAACTCAAGCCACCTTCTTTCGCGAAGATTCAGATCTTTCTGATTAAACACATATTGCAAACTTTTGTGGTCGGTAAACACTTCTACATGCACACCATATAAATAATGCCTCCAAATCTTTAAGGCAAAAACCACCACCGCTATTTCAAAATCATGGATGGGATAATTCTTCTCGTGAACCTTAAGTTGCCTGGAAGCATAGGCAATGACTTTCCCATTTTACATAAGTAGACATACCAACCCTATTCTCGAGGCATCACAATAAATAAAAAATCCATCAGTCCCTTTCGGTAAAGTCAACACCGGTGCGGAAGTAAGTCTATCTTTCAATTCCTGAAAACTCTTTTCACATATTTCGAACCATATGAACTTGGCCTTCTTTTGAGTCAAAGCCGTCAATGGAGAGGCAATAGAAACTTCTAACATCCGAAGGGGATAAAGGTCTAGGCAACCATTTGACTGCATCTATCTTCTTAGGATCTATCTCAATACCCTTACTTGAAACAATATGGCCAAGACAAGGTAGCACCGGGATCAAGTAAAGAATAAATATCAACTTGAAAGACTTTCAATATTCCGGTAACCACATCGGGAGAACCCTCTTGTTCACCATGAGTCTGAAGTGCATATAACCTATTTTTCTTGGGAGCATTAGAACCCGAACCACTTGGCCCGGATGAAGGATAGGGTTGAGCCCTACGACGAATATCTCCTTCATTCTTAGAAACTGAAGGACAAGCTCTTATATTGAGATTCATCTTACCACACCCAAAACAAGCATTGGAACCCGCTAGACATTTTCCATCATGCTTACTTCCACACTTAGCATAATTTGGCAATGAAGAGCCATTAGCACCTCCTTGAGGTTTAGGGTTAGACACCCTATCTTTGTTGAACTTAGGAGTATTGGAGGAACCTTTCCCAGAAAATCATTGTCAAAACCTAGGACGACCATGTCCATCGGACCTTGCATGAGAGAAATTACCATCACAGTTTTATCCCTCTTTGTCACCCTAGACCTTTCCCTAAGTTTCTCCTCTTCAGTCTGTTGGGCATGAACCATGAGACGAGAAATATTTATGTCATTGACATGCATAGTTGTATGGCATTCTATCACCACCAATTAGGACACACCCTAAATGAACTTGCTCATCTTTGCCCTAGAGTCGGCAACTATGGAAGGAGCATACCTTGACAACTAAGTGAACCTCAAAGAATATTCTTTCACATTCATGCTCCCTTGTCAAAGAGTAATAATCTCAAGCACTCTTTACTCCCTCATCTCAAGAGGAATGAGCCTATCAAAAAAAGCATACTTGAACCTTTCCCACTCTAGGGGACCCACATCTTCAGGTCTTGCTTCCTTTCATTTGTTGAACCAAATTTGAGCAACACCCTTAAGTTGATAAGCGTCCAATTCAGCCTTTTCCACCGGAGTCACACCCATAATAGCCAACACCTTGTAAACATCATCAATGAACTCTTGAGGATCTTCATCAACCTTAGAACCATATAATTTCGGAGGATTCATCCTAGTGAAATCCCTCACTCTAGATGCCGACGTAACCATATTTTTGTTTATGGGGACCACAACCTCCCTATTGGCTTGGGCCATCATGGCTTGAGCCAAAACTTGAGAAGCAGTCCTAAACTCCGCATTAGTCACTTGCTCGGCCAAAGGGTCAACTAGAGCTTGAGGATCTTGAGGTGGAGCTCCTTGATCATCTTCTCCCTCATTCCTTCTAGCATAAGCCCTTCGAGTAGTCATGTCCTCTAGAACATCAAATAAGGATTAGGAGAGAGACCTTATAGAGTAAAAATCTGTTGCACGACTTAGAGTAATGAGGAAGTGAAGTTTCCTAACATCTTGTAGCCTGCTATTCATAAATGTGGTGCACTTCTCACTCAAGAACAATACTCTACTTGACGTGATTTTGAGACATCCTAGAACCTTTATAAACATTGTGCTGGGATTACCAAGTTTGTCATGACCCAGGGTCATGATTAACGTTTCTACTACACCTCATCCAATTCTAGGTGTAAACGATCGTTAAGCAGTATAAAACCCAACAAATGAGTTGGGGTCGAATCCTACAGGGAGCGGTACGTGTTCAAAGTTCAATTAAGAATTACGAATGTGATCTAACTAGATATAGGAATAGACATTATCAAAAAATACATGAAACAAGTCAAACGGGTGACATTTAATGTCAGATGGGCGGTTTTGGTTTGCAATTATCAACTATAATACAGTCACAAACAGTTTAAGATAACAATAAGAAGAGGAATTCTCGGGATGTGATTGATTATAGGCTAATGTAGACATATGGATAATTGCAACTATTAGAAAATAGCTAAATATTAGTGAGTAGGCTAGGCTATAAAGGAGGTAAACTTTGTCTCGAAAAATTTACCCCGAATCAAGTTGATTTCTCTCGAACATCAACAAGCATGCAAATTAAGAACAACCCACACCTTAGTCCATTCACTCGCTTGAGCTGAATGTGTGGAAAAAGGTTTAGGATTCAGTCTCTCGAGCTGAACCCAGGTCAACCCAATACCCACAGACCATCGATTAAAAACCTTAGTTCTAAAACCTCTCTCTAGAGCAAGTCAAGAACACAAAGGTAGAACTGCATTTGCAACTACAATTCGTAAATTAAACCATAATAAATTATTGAACTCACTTTTATATAGCATTTAAACTAACAGTTAGCAATACACATAAGCAAAATCATCCCATAAACACATAAGCACACCCCAAGAATTGGGGTTTTAGCTAGACATTATAAAAAGATAAAAATTATTACCAAATTGTGTTTCCATCAACTGGGTAAGATTGATTTGTCCTTACAATATTCCAATTCGAAGAATATCAAAGACCCACTTCCAATTTCTCAAAAGTGAAAAACTTCAATTCTTCAAAGCTTAGGAAAACTAGAGAAAAGTGTCTTTTCAGTTCAAAACTCAAAAATAGACTCTAAGATACGAATTGATATGAAAATTCATACTAAATTAAATATTCAAAGACGTATTTATAGTCGCCAAAAATGTGCTGCGAAGAGTCACTCAGCGAAGTAAGTCGGGCTCGCCGATCCACTCGGCGACTCACCTTTTGGTCATTTCCATCGCCCTTCTGCCTTGGCATTTAGCATCCTCAAGGTCTGTAACTTTTGGTGATATATCCCTGCATCGCGGAACCACTCGGCGATTCGCCAACTGCTCTTTTCTCTCGCCAACTTAATTTTTACCCTCAAAGCTTGGCATACTAGAACTTTAGGCGGTCGAATGGCCACTCGGTGACTCGCCAAGTGGACTTGGCGATCACCAGGCTCTCTTTTCTTCATTCTTTCACCTCACTTTGTTCCTTTTTGCAACATAGTGTCCTTGTTTTGTTCCTCAATCCATAATCCTGAAAATCAAGGCTTTAACATCGGTTATTGGCAAAAAATAAGCATTTGAGGACACTAAACCTATACAAATAAAGCCCTAAATTAGTCCAAATCTCGGACTCATCAACACCCCCAACTTAAACTTTTGCTTGTCCTCAAGTAAAACTCAACTTAAGTAGTTCAAAAAGGATGTCTCAAACAGTGCTACAAAAGACTCAATCATGAATGCACACAACAAGACTCAACTTACTCATACAAGGATCAATTCTGCACTCAAAGATTCAAGTTATGACTCACCATTATCAAAGATTCTCTAGTTCACAATACTTGCTTCAAATGCAAGTTCAAGCTCAACAAAGGTACTCAAATGTCCTCACACAAAGATAATTCCATATTCACACACAATTGTTCAGCAATTTATAGCTCCGGAATCACAAACAATTCTCACACTGAAAAAGATGAACACATGAATGACTTAACCCATAGGTTTGCCCTTACTTTCCAGCCAACATTTGTTTCATCTCACTCAAGATCAAAAAGGTCTTTTCAAGGCTTGTAACGGGGCTGAGTGTAAAGGTATGGTCATTTAGGCTCAGTGGCTGCTATCCTCATAAAATGTGGCGTGAACAGCTTTCCTTCCTTTTCTTCAGCATTTTCATTCATGCTCAAAATTCACCCCATTATTCACTTCTCATGGAATACTGGACACCCCATTTCTTTTGCAATTTTCACAACTTTATTTCACCACTTTTTCATTCTTTTTCTTTTTCTTTCTTTTTTTTTTGTATGGAGGGGTTCCATCTTTTTCAAGTCCATGGATAAAGGGGGACTTCTTCACACTTCTTGATTTTCCTTCTCTTTTCACCACACCCCCAACTTAGGCCTTTTGCCTAAGTTGGCTATTCAAACACACCACACTTTCATGAGGATTATGGGTGAATGGATAAATAGGGGTTTCAATTTCATCAAGTTTATTCCAAGAAAAGGACAAGGCTCAAAGGGATTCAAGCAAGATTCACACATCTCACAAGGTTGGCCATAAAATAGGTATATTGTAAAATTGTTTCACTCTTAAAAATTGTTGCCTAAGATCATTTCAAGAGGTTGCATCACTTAGTCAACCTGACTAACGCGTCAAATTCTAGGTGTCATCACACAAGTTTCACAGTAAGCTCATCACACAATGCATTGGCACCATTATCAAACAAGACTCCACACTTTCACTAGTCTGCAATGTTCATCACAAGAGACTCATTCGGTAATTGGCTAGTCACAACGAGATGCAAAAAGTTCACATATTGTCTATGCAACTTCATTTGGCCTCATCGTAGCCGCGCATTCATTGTTGTTGGATTAAGAGCACTATTTAAGTCATCGCTATTGATCATGACCGATACTCAAATTCGCACAAGAACAACCACATTAACACAAAACAAGAGGTGGAAATTTTTTTGGAGAGGTCAAAACCATTTACTATCAAAACAAGGAGCCATAAGCTCAAACATCCACAAAACAGTGTCAATTTACAATATACCTATTTTACTATCAAAAGAGGTAGGTATGGAAATACCTCACCCCACCACAAATAAAAGCAATTTGTCCTCAAATGCAACAAAATAAACAAAGTCAATAAAAAAATGACAGAGAGGGAGGTAAAGAATGGTCCTGTCTACACAGTTGCTCCATCTGTCTGGGCATCAGTGCCAGGTGTAACATCAGAACTGCTGGCTCCACTAGGATCAGCCATGGGTGTGTTTGTCCATTAGATCTGAACAGCTGAATCCACAATAGCCTCCTCATCTACTGTAAGGCCCTCATAAGCGGCCTCTTCATCTACTCCAAGCTAATCCTCATCAGTCTCAGCGTCAGACTCCGCAACAGCTACCTCCTCAACTCAAACCTCATCTACGGTGGTAGCCGGAGGCATATCTGTATCAGCAGTCATATAAGGGATCTCCACAGTTCTGATTATCATGGACATATCTATGGAATTCAGCTGGTCCACGTCCTTTCTCAGCTTGGCAATCACAGCCTTTAGGGCCTGACCTTGCTCACACGCCGTTATCCTTACCGCAAGGGCATCAAGAGACACGCTAAGGGGTGTCACAGCAGCACTCAGGGTCCTCTCAATCATCCCAGGGATTGTGGCCTCAAGCTTGGAGGGACGCCTATCCACAGAGTGGGATAGCTACCCTATTCGAAGCTATGCAGCCTGGGTGAGTAGGGGTCGGGCAGCAGCAGCAGCAGTAGCAGACCTAGGAGGTATGGGAGATATCGAGGGGCTAGGAGTCATCAAAGGCACAACACTAGATATACCTGAAGGCCCAGGGGTTAGAGTAGGCAATACTGCCTCCGCAGGTAGTGTCTGAGTATCATCAACCGGGGAAGTGTCCACCGGGGCTACCTTATTCTTCTCAGCCTCGTCTTTCAAGTACTCCGTCTCAATCCTCCGATTCTCGGTACATGAGGTGGGAGTCACTTCCACATCCTTCTTCTCAGCTTGAGGCACTAGGGCTCGCCTGCACAACTCGGTGATCACCACTGGAAAGGGGAGAGAAGTCTGCCGCTTCTTGGCCAATGATCATTCCCAAGTTCAGCCTTGTCCCATCAATGATGCAACCAAGGAAGGCTGCTTTCACGTGGCAGAGAATCGACTCGTTCTGGGATGGTATAATTGTACTGCTGATGAAGCCAAACTAGTACCTCGCTGCTACATGAGGTCCTTCTTTTCAATGGGTGCTCGAACCTCGATCCACTTAGGAGTACCATTAGAAATCAGAGGAGCCAACCACTTTTTCATATTTTCCAACATTTTTGTCCGAATCATGTGTAGACAGTCATCCTCTATATCTACTGAACATTCCAAGACTGCATTGATAGCATCACTATCACACTTCACTTTCTTGCCCCTAACGACCACATAATAAACAGGCTTGAATCTGGAGGCCTGCCTTTTCCCTTGTGGCACTAGAGCTCCATAGGCAGTGTACAATTCCCGGACCCAATTTGGAATTTAAGGGCCTCGGGGTCTAGTGACTATCTGAAACTTGTGGGCCCTCAAGCAGCTCATAATCTCCAGGTACCGATCTATTATTCCATCAGTAGATAGCCTTTTTTCTACGATGACGGTCCTTAATCCCTCAGTCTTCAGTCTATTCATAGACCGGGGAGGAGGACCCTGTGCAGGTGGTGCTGGAACCACGGCCTGATCTGGGACATGAGGGGGAGTAGTGGGCTGGGGAGTCCTGATCCTAGATGGATCATTCAACCTCTTGGATTGTAGCTCCACTCTCTGGGCTAACTGGAGCTTATCCTCAAGCTCAAAAATTATAGACTGAAGATCCTGGTGCTCACCCTCACTCTCAGAAGTGGTGAGGTGAGTAGCGTATACACCGTCACTGTCGGAGCTGACCTTCGGTGATGCAGGAGCAGGTGCCTTGCCTTTCCCTTCTCCCTTCCCACCTGTGGTAGGAAGTTTGGTTGCCTTTGCCCGGGATGCAGCTGTATCCTCATTTAATGTGATTCTCCTTGCCGGCATGTCTCGGCCTACTACCTTTGGTCTAGCCATTCCTATGAAACATACCAACATAAGTTAGAACAATTCAAGAAAAAATTTAGAAAAATAAGCTATAAAAAGACTCGTTGAACCGATTGGCGAGTCACCGAATCACTTTGGCGAGCCAGATCGGGATCGCCGAAAGGATTGGCGAAATTTTTTTCTAGAAAAGTAGCATGTCAGCGATGGGAAAGGCCTTTTAATGAATTACCGACATCATTCGGTGAGCAGAGACAAGTCCGCCGAAAGTTACAATGTAATTTAGGGGTTAGGGGCGCAAAAAGGGAGATCAAGAAAGACTTTCGGCGAGTCGTCGAGTGCACTCGGTGATCTCAGGCTTTTCGCCGAAAGTGATAGAACCAAAATCACTTAAAGCATGAAATTAAAGGCGATCTAGTGGGACTCGGCGAACCGCCGAGTGGTTCGGCGAGCTCAATCGAGCTCACCAAACTGCCCAACGTGCCATTTTCAACCCCAACTTCAAAATTCAACCCTGCAGCCCCCGGTGATTCGCTGACTTTCCATGGGCCCGCCGAGTTTTACAATATCCATCTTCATAATTCCTTGAGCCCAACGGCGATCCAGGTCATGCTCGCCGACCTGTTCGGTGAGTCACCGACTGGATATTTTGTTCGCCAACCTGCCTCTTTCAGACACATTCCACTTTTTCACCTGCATAATCAACACACGATTATTCCAAAAACAAAAGAAAGCAAATAAAAACTTGGGTTGCCTCCCAAGTAGCACCTTAGTTAACGTTGTGGCACAATGCAAGTCCTCGGTCAAACTTTATTTGGGTCTCCAACTGCTTGATAGAGACATAATGAGAAGTCACCTTCTAGTTAAGGGTTGATACATCTTCCTTCATCTCCTTCAAAATTTTGTCGGACCCTTCAACCTTGTTGAGAATACGCGAGAGCATATCCTCAGAACGGCCACCCTTAGAATCTTTGGGCTTTTGACGTTCGTGGGGAGGAACATACCTATATTTCTCCCCATCCCTTTCCTTCCAAGTGGGGTTGCGATCCCTCCACTCTCTATCACGATCTCTCCAGCCTTCATCTCTGTTCTAACCTTGGTTACCACCCTATCTTGGGTAGTTAGCACGATATCCTCCACCTTGGTTGGCTAGGAAGTTTACTTCCTCATTGTATAATGCTTCAAACTTGGCTTCTTCGGGATTTAGACACCCAACACCGACAACATTTACACTTCTAGCACCAACAACCATGACGTTCTTGTCTAAGATGTCAAGTTGGGTCATTATCTTTGCCATGTTCTGGTCCCTCTCTTGATCTTTTTTAAGCTACTCCTTTGTCAATTTCAAAGTGAGAGGGAAGACCTGATCTTCACGGGTATACCATGCCCGGTTAATTTTGATCATACCATCCAAGAGCTGGGCTGCTATAATGTAAGGTTGTTGCATCAAACCTCCCGGAAAAAGTTGGTCAGCTACTCCCTTGTTTACTGAATCAAGACTTCGGTAAAAGTACTGCAGCAGGACATTGTCGGGCAACCCATAAGTTGGGCATTGCAGCACCATCTTCTTAAACCTTAGCCAAGTCTCTTGAATTAGCTCACCATCTAGACGGTTGAAGCTTTGAATACTGTCCCGAAGAGTCATCATCTTGGAAGGAGGGAAAAATCGCACTTGAAATGCGGTAACAAGCTTTTTCCATAAAGTGATAGAATCTTTTGGCAACTCAGCCAACCATTTACATTCTTCTCCCATTAGAGAAAATGGGAATAACCTCAACCGGACCGACTCTTGGGATATGTTCTTGAAGGAGAACGGCCCACAAACATCGACAAAGTTCCTTATATGCTCATGGGGATCCTCATGAGCTAGCCCGCCAAACAACCCTTTCAATTGCAAGAGTTGCAACATGGTGCTTGTAATGTGGAACACAGCATTCCCTTCGACCGGAGGCAAGCGGATGCCACCAACTCCACCAACAAGATTAGGGTCATTAACATTCGGCTCATTGACATCATTGAGATTGCCGATGTCATCTTGGTGGCCCACATGGCTACCGTTGCTTCCGTTGACACTCATTTCCTCTGTTTTTTAAATAGCAACACACAAACCAAAACTGAAAGTAAGTAGATTCAACTATGACTACAAAGATAAAAAATCCAACTTCACCAAAAGATTCTCAAACAACACCACTCCCCGGCAGCGGCGCCATTTTGATTAACTTTTCAACTAAACCCCATCCAATTCTAGGTGTAAACGATCGTTAAGCAGTATAAAACCCAACAAATGAGTTGGGCTCGAATCCCATAGGGAGCAGTACGTGTTCAAAGTTCAATTAAGAAGTACGAATGTGATCTAACTAGATATAGGAATAGACATTATCGAAAAAGACATGAAACAAGTCAAAGGGGTGACATTTAATGTCAGATGGGGGTCTTTGGTTTACAATTATCAACTACGATGCAGTCACAATCAGTTTAAGATAACAATAAGGAGAGGAACTCTCGGGATGTGATTGATTATAGGCTAATATAGACATATGGGTAATTGCAACTATTAGAAAATAGATAAATATTAGTGAGTAATCTAGGTTATAAAGGAGGTAAACTTTTTGTCGAATAATTTGCCCTGAATCAAGTTGATTTCTCTCGAACATCATCAAGCATGCAAATTAAGAACAGCCCACACCTTAGTCCATTCACTCTCTCGAGCTGAATGTGTGGAAAAGGGTTTAGGATTCACTCTCTTGAGCTGAACCCAGGTCAACCCACTACCCACAGACCATCAATCAAAAACCTTAGTTCTAAAACCTCTCCCTCGAGAAAGTCAAGAACAGAAAGGTAGAACTGCATTTACAACTACAATTCTTAAATTAAATCAAAATAAATGATTGATCTCACTTTTAAATAGCATTTAAACTAATAATTAGCAATACCCATAAGCAAAATCAGCCCATAATCACATAATCACACCCCAAGAATTGGGGTTTTAGCTAGACATTATAAAAAGATAAAAATCGTTACCAAATTGAGTTTCCATCAACTGGGTAAGATTGATTTGTCCTTACAATGTTCCAATTCGAAAAATATCAAAGACCCACTTCCAATTTCTCAAAAGTGAAAAACTTCAATTCTTCAAAGCTTAGGAAAAACTAGAGAAAACTGTCTCTTAAGTTCAAAACTAAAAAATAGACTCTAACATACGAATTAATATGAAAATTCATACTAAACTAAATATTCAAAGATGTATTTATAGTCACAAAAAATGTGCTGCAAAGAGTCACTCGGCGAAATAAGTCGGGCTCACCGATCCACTCGGCGACTCATCGTTTGGTCATTTCCATCGCCCTTCTGCCTTGGCATTCAGCATCCTCAAGGTTTGTAACTTTGGGAGATATATCACTGCATAGTGGAACCACTAAGCGATTCGCCGACTTCTCCTTTCTCTCACCAACTTGATTTTTACCCTTAGAGCTTGGCACACTGGAACTTTAGGCAGTCAAATGGCCACTCGGCGACTCGCCAAGTGGACTTGGTGATCACCAGGCTCTCTTTTCTTCATTCTTTCAGCTCGCTTTGTTCCTTTTTGCAACTTAGTGTCCTTTCTTTGTTCCTCAATCCATAATCCTGAAAATCAAGGGTTTTACATCAGTTATTGGCATAAAATAAGCATTCAAGGACACTAAACCTAAACAAATAAATCCCTAAATGGGTCCAAATCTCGGACTCATCAGGGCACCCCTAGACGTAACATGGCATACAAGACCCCGAGAGACCTCATATAAGCCACTTAGCTTTCATAGTCAAGATAATAGAAAATTGATGAGATTTCAAACATTTCAACAGATAACCAAAGTTTTATAAAATGAAGTGGAAATCTAATACACTTTCCTTAAAAACCATCTAATACAATAGAATCTTGGGACACAACCCATACAATAATGTTCAAAACTAAAATGAAAAGAACATAAGGAAAGTAGTGTCCAAATCCTCGGATGCTATGAGGACTCACCAATATTCAACCTTGTCTCTACAATAGGTCTTAGCCACAGGGATGAGAATCAGAAATGCCGGACCCTACATTTGGATAAGAAATGTAGGCAAGAGTATGCGTTAGTACCAAGATGTACTAAATATGATAACTTGCATAAATATAACATAAACATAAGAGTTAGACAACATAAGTCAGAAAGCATAATCAATGCACATAATAGATCATTTCAACATATAAGGGTTACTTATCAAAGTAACCTCAATTCATACTTAGTCAAGACATGGGTAATTCGCCACTAATCTTACTCATCATAGTAGGTGAACTAAAGCAACAATCTAAGCTCATTACCTATCATAACATATTCGAGCTTATCTTTTAAAGACATGGGGAATCGCCTATTGCCTTCCTATAAAGGGACATGGGTAATCACCTCTAGTCCTTTTTACCTTGGGATCATGGGTAGTTGCCTCTTGACTAACTTAATATGGGATCATGGGTACTCGCATCTTGTCCCTACATCATGTGACATGGGTACTCGCCTCTTGTCTTTCTATCATGTGACATGGGTACTCGCCTCTTATCTTTTACTTAGGATTATGGGTATTCGTCTCTAGTCTTACTCAAAGGAATATGAGTAATCACCTCATATTCTTCTCATTAGAGGTCATGGGTAATCGCCTTTAGCCTCATAAATTTCATAGTTCCTAAACTTATATTCATTTTAGGTGAGCAATCCTTTCAACCTAGAATCATTTAATGTGAGAAAGCCTTTCACATTCATATATAAGAAAATCATGTGGTAATGATCCCTTCCACAATAATTACATCAATAATCAATAATTCATGACATATGCTTCACTCTCAAAGAAATCCATATCATAATCATCATATATGCTTCAATCTCAAAGCAATACATATCACATCTTATTTATCCTATAAGAAAGTACATAAATCCATAAATTCTCCTTTCATAGATTAAAATCCATTTACATCAATTTCATACTTAGAAACATGGGTTAAACATGGCTACATGGAAATTAATAATAAAGCATGTAATCCTCTAAATTCATGCATAATAAATCATAATTTGATCAATTGAATCAACATTCACAAACACCCACAACTTAGAAGAAAACCCTAATTCAAATTGGGGAATTTCTACTTTCAATTGGGAGAACTTAGGGGCTTCATGAATCCAAGGATTCCATGTATGAAAAGCTATCATAAATTGCTATAAAAGACTACAAACAATTAGAGAATGGAGACTTGACCTTGAGCCCTAGCTTCAACCCTTCTTCTTCTTCAAATTCTAGAGAGAGAAATATTTTCGAGAGGAAGAACCCAATTTCTTTTGGTGAATTTACGAGAATGACTTGAATGGGTATGTTTTGGGGTTAAAATCACTTATATAGGGGTCATAGGCATGGGTAAAATAACATAATATTGTTTTAAAGAAATCTGGAGAAGACCCAACTGCCCTCAAACTTACAACTGACACATCCCCTTAACGCCAGGCTCCACGAGCCGTCAAAGATTTCATGTCCCGTAGTGGAAGCCGTGGTCCTTGACCAGTGGCTTGGCGAAACTTGCCTAAACCCCACTCCCTTCACGACCCACTCCACGAGTCGTCATGGCCCTCACAAGCCATCAAGTGCCTCATGTGGAGGGTCAACATTTTTACTATCTACTGAATCCCCTCCACGGCCATCACCACAGCCTTTTGATCTCTTCATGAGTCGTTTAGGTGCTCGTGGGAGGGAAGCATTTCTTGGATTACTTTTGTGAGCCATGATAAGTCTGGGATTTCGAGTCATTTATGTGTTGTTATTTACCGTATTTGTGTCATCGAAGCCTATTTTGTGCTCTAAACTGATGTTTTAATGCAAATTTGCTGATATAAAGGCAAAAGAGCAAGGAAAGGACATTATCGGGCAAAAAAGAGTGAATAAGATGAAAAAAGCTGAAGATAGTGAAAGCTGAGAATCGCCAAAGCTAATCGATGAATTACCGAGTGGCACTTCAGCTCGCCTAATGTTCCATACTGCCAACCCTGGGGAGAATCCAACTCGGAGATGGATTTGGACCTTCAGCGAACCGTAGATTGGATCAACGACAAAGACTTTGATCGCCTAAAGTTACAGGGTCTGAAGGATTAAGAGTCAAGTAAAATTGGCGATGAAAAGGAGCAATTAGCGTATTACCGACTTGGTCAGGAATTCTCGACTAACTATACCAAATGACCCTGAAGGCAAAAATTTGAGAATATATAAATTGAATTTCAAAAAGAAAAAAAGGAATCCTATCACAATTTTTCCATATCTTACCATTGTTAGACTTGGAGCTTTCATCTTGGACATTGTTCTTCTTATTCTTTGGAGTTTTCTAGTAGATTTTCAGTTGGGTTTTGGATTTGAAGATAAATTAAAGCATTGTAAATATTCGAAGATCAATACCCAGCTTATGGAGAACGTAATTGGTATTGATTTCTTACTTTGTATGATGTGTGGCTAAAACCCCCATTCTTGGGGGTGTGATTATGTGATTAATTGTCTTAATTAGCATATGGGTGTTAGTAATTACTGATTTGATTGCTGTTTTGAAGTGGGTTCAATTGGTAATTGAGTTTTCACTTATGAATTGTAGTTGCAAATCCAGTTTTAGATTAGCATTCTATGCTTGCTCGAGAGAGAGGTTTTAGAATTAAGGTTATCGATTGATGATTGTAGTGATTGGGTTGTTGTGGGTTCAGCTTTAGAGAGTGAATCTTAATCCGATCCTACCTATCTAGCTCGAGAGAAAGGATAAATTGAGGTTTTGGGCTATTTAAAGTATGACACTTGTTGGGGTTTGAGAGAACTCACTAGATTCGTGATAGTTGATCGAGAGATGGCTATTACATCTAAAGCCTAGCCTACCCACTAAGATTTAGCAACCTTTAGTAATTAGTAATCACCCGTATAGCGAAATTTACAATTAATCGATCACATCCCCAAGTACCCCTTTCAACTTGATTAACCCTATTTTTAGTAGCTGTTAATTGACAAACCTTAACCCCCCATTTGACACTTGTTGTCAACCCCTTAGATTTATCTAATGATTTTGATAATTTCTATTCCTACAACCGATTATAACATCTCTTTCACTTCCTAATTAAATTCTCTACTGCATCACTCCCTGTGGGATCGACCCCAAGTCTTCGTTCGGTTTATACTAGATTGTGACTGCCTACACTTAGTATTGGATGAAGTGTAGTTGAGCATTTATAAAAAATGGCACCGCTGCCGGGGAGCAGTGTTTAGAATTCTCTTAGTGAAGTATAGATGTGATCTAATCTTGTTTGTAGTTTAATTGACTTACTTTAGTTTGTGTTTGTTGTTGGCTGTTTGTGAACAAGTGATAAGATGAGTGTGAACGGAAGTAACGGTAGCCAACTTGGCCACCAAGATGACATTGGCAATCTAAATGATGTATATGAAGCAGGTCAAGTTGATGGTGTAGGTGCTATTCGTTTACCTCAGGTCATGGGAAATGTTGTATTCCATGTGAGTAGCACTATGCTGCAACTTTTGCAAATGAAAGGCTTATTCGGAGGGCTGGCTCGTGAGGATCCCCATGACCATTTGGAATTTTGAGAAAGTGTGTGGTCGGTTCTAATTTACGAATATCTCACAAGAATCAGTCCGGCTTCGGTTGTTCCCTTTTTCTTTGATGGGGGAGGCAACTAAATGGTTAGCTGACCTACTAAGGGACTCGATTACGTCGTAGTATGAACTTACTTAGGCATTCTACATAAGGTTTTTCCCTCCTTCAAGGATCATGGGATTGAGAGACAATATTCAAGGCTTTAAACGTTTGGATGGTGAACCAATCCACGAAACATGGATGAGGTTTCAGAAGCTATTACTCTAATTCCCGACTCATGGACTTCCAAACAACGTATTTTTGCAATACTTCTACCGGAGTATAGACTCGGTGAACAAAGGTGTGGCTGATCAACTTGTCTGAGGAGGAATCATGCAACAACCATTCAAAATCACATCTACTCTCCTTGATGGGATGACCAAAATCAATCGTGCTTCGTAAACGAGAAGGATCAGGTGTCTCCTTTGACTTTCAGGATGACAAAGGAAAAATAGAAAAAGACCAAGAGCGGGATGAGAACATGGCTCAAATGATCACCCAAATGGATCTTTTGTCTAAACATATCATGGATAGTGGTACTAGGGCTGTGAATGTTGTTGGAGTTAGCGGAGTGAATCCCGATGATGCACACTTTGAACCGTTGTACAATGAAGAGGTATACTTTCTAGAGAATCAGGGAGGAGGTTACCTCCAAAATTATCCAAGGCCAAGTGGAACCCAAGGTTGGAATATAGAGCGTGATGAAGGTTGGCAAGACCGTGATAAGGAGTGGTGTGACTGTGGTACAAACTGGAGGGAGAGAGATAGTGACAAGGAGAGATATGTACCTCCCTACGAACGTCAAAAGCCAAAAGAGCAAAGGGCTGAACCGGAGAATTTTTGAACTGAAGATATGCTTGCATGCATACTCAATAAGGTAGAAGGGTCGGACAAAGTGCTTAATGAAATGAAAGAGGACGTATCCACTCTAAACCAGACGATGACCTCTCACTCGGTGTCCATTAAACAACTAGAAATGAAAATGGGTCAAATATCATCTCATTTGAACCCAAGGAAAAAAAGCGGTCTACCAAGTGATACTTTGGCTAACCCGAAAAATGAAACTTGAAAGCGTATCCACGTCGTGCCACAACGTTAAATAAGGCGCTTATTGGGAGGCAACCCAAGTGTTTAAGCTTTTCTTATTGTTGTTTGAATGACGGGTGTTGAATGTGTAGGTTGAAAAGTTGAAATTTTAGGAAAAAGAGTAGTTAGGCGATCTTAGTGACTACCCGACAACTCGCTGAACAGGTCGATGAGCTTGACTTGGATCGCTGTTTTAACCATCTAGTTGTCTAGAGGTTCTGTAAAACTCAGCGGGCTAAAGAGCCATACGGCGCATCACCGAGTGGGTCGGCGACATACGTGGTATCACCAATGAGAGCGCGAACTGAAGTGTCATGAAGGGCTGAACCATTTTTTAAATTCAAAACTCTCCCTCAATTCATACTTTTAAACTTCTACCCTTTCACAACCGCAATTTAGATTATATTTTTCATGATTTTTTGTTCTTTTGTGCGTTGGATCAATTGCACGGGGGAAAACTTTGGTACTTTGCTAGCCTAGCTTTTCAACCATCTACTTTTGAGGTTGGTTATCTGAACACCGTCCTTACATGTTGGTAATTTTAAATGCGTGATCATTGCTTGGTTATTTTTGTTGCATATGATTGATTGATTAATTGTTTGTTGATAGTGTTTGTCCATAATCGTGATTCATTTTGTATTGCTAGCCTAAAATTATGAAATCCCATGGATGCGTGATGATTGCTTGGTTGTTTTTGTTGCATATGATTGATTGATTAATTGTTTGTTGATAGTTTTTTGCCATAATCGTGATTCGTTTTGTATTGCTAGCCTAAAATTGTGAAATCTCATGGATTTGAGTGATGATATTTTGTTGGTCCTGTTGATTTTATTGTTGGGTCTAGTTGGGGGTGAAGTTTGAGTAACCTCAGTTGTGCCAATCATCTGATTTTGCCCAATCATAGAGCGGGTGGCATCATTCTTAAGGGCAAAGACATCGATTGGCCAATTTTTTCCAAATCGGGGGAAGTCTGAGTACCCCTAAGTCATGGGTAGTATGTGTCTGGGCTCAATTGCATCTAATAATGGTTTAATTTTGTTTTTGTGGGCTGCGGGTGAGAAATTGAAGGTTGGGGTAAATATCTAGCAGGTTGGACTATTCGGCCAGCTGGGTCGAGCTCACCCCCTTGATCGCCCTTTTTATCTTTCACGTTTATGATGTTTGTTCTGTAACATTCGACGATACGCTTGAGCTCACCGAGTTCACTCAGCGACTTACCGAATGCCCCTTCTGATCACCCTTATTTTATGAAATTATTCTGTAACATTCGGTGAGCTACTTCTAGTTCGCCGAATGGTGTCGGTGTTTCACCAAAAAACCCTGGACATCGCCGACCTGTGATGATTGTTTGCTAGTTTAATTCTATAACATTCGGCGAGCCCGACTTGGATCGCCGAACGGTTCAACGAGTTTTCCTGCAAAATTTCTTAACTCTGAAATTTTTTATATTGTATCTAAGGTATATGGTTTTGTTTTGCATAATTGGCTAGACCAAAAATGCCAGAAGAAATCAACCGTCCCGAAAGAGGGCAAGGGGAATAGTGATAAACGAGGGGGCTGCACCCTCCGGGAATGCACCAAAGAAACTTCCTCTGACTGGGGGAAATGGAAAAGGGAGGCGGCCAGTTGTGCCTACATGAGTGGAGGGGAGCTCCGTTAGCGAGGGCATCTATGCCACTCACCTTACTACCTCTGATAGTGAGGGTCATTCAGTAGGCAGTTCTCTGGTCTCCATTTCTGAGACAGAATATGATCAACTTCTCCAGGCTAGGAGAGAGGAGCTACGCTCCAAACCAATATACGATCCAGCTCGGATCCCTGTACCTCCTACGCGTCCTCACCCTCAAGCTCAGGTCATAGAGTACGCTCCTCCACCACTTCAGGCTCCTCCACCCCGGTCACTGAATAAATTAAAGGCTGAGGGTTTGAAGACCGTTCTTGAGGAAAAGTGTTTGTCTACTGGCGGTGTTGTATACAGGTACCTAGAGGTGTGGAACACCATAAAGTTCCACAAGTTTGAGTATTCACTAAGCCTCGTGGCTGATACATTCCTACTTGGGTCTGGGAGTTCTACTCGGCATAAGTGTAGAAGGTACCAAAGGGAAAGAAAAAAGACAGCACTTTCAAGCTGGTTGACTATGTCGTAGTGCGGGGTCGGAAGGTGAAGTTCAGCAGCACCGAAATTAATGAGGTGCTTGGGAATACGATGAACTTCATGAACTACTATATTGACAAAATCCAGAAGAAGACCCTCGATGATTTGAAGGGTTGTTTAGCGCCACTGATTTCTTACACCACGCCACGGTGGATTGAGGCTAGTATTCCTATTGAGAGGAAGGACCTGAACGTGGCTGCCTAGTATTAGTTCGGGTTCATCAGCAACACACTTATGCCATTGCAGAATGAATCAATACTTTGCCATCCAAAATTCGCTTGTTTGGGTTGTATCATGGACAGGGATGAGCTTAATCTTGGTTTGATCATCGAGCAGGAGATGGCCATGAGGGCCAAGAAGAGTAAAACTTTTCTTCCCTTTCCTGTGTTGATTACTGAGTTGTGCAGGCGGGCCCGTGTTCCGGTGATTACCGAGATGAATGTGGAAGTGACACCCGTTTCCTCTACTAACATTCGACAGATAGAGGCCGAGTATATGAGGTGGGAGGTAGATCGAAGGAGAGTTGTACCGGTGGATACGTCCCTGATAGTCGATGTTGAGATGTTGCCGACAGAGGAAATACTTCCCCCTCAGGCCAGTGAGCTCATAAGTACCCCTGGTCCCTCTACTTCTGCCCCTTCAGGTTCTACTGTTGTACGCCTCATCCTTCTACTACTGTTGTTTCTTCTTCCCGACCCCCTATCACCTAAGCCATGCTATACAAGATGGGCCATGTGGCTCAGTCTTCTTATGTGTGTGCCTCCCAGGTAGAGGTCGTTGTGCCTAGGTTGATTGAGCGGGCGATTGCTACTGCCTTGGCCCCGATTAGGTCTGAGTTGAGAGAGCACCGAGGGTTGATAGATGCCCACCGATTTGCACTGGATGCCGTTATTGTGAGGGTAGAGGCTTGTGAGTAGGGACAAGGTACTTTTGCTGATGTGAGGGTCTTGAAGGCCGATAGTGTTGGGATAAGGAAGGATGTGGACGAGCTGAATTCCACCGTTATATCAATTCTATTCGGTACAGTAGAGATCCCCGAGGACTCAAGTATAGATTTCCCGGCCTGATCTGAGATTCCTCTGGCTACTACGACCGGAGATGTTTCTATGGATGTGGTTGAGGCTGAGACCGATGAGGAGGAGCTAGTTGTTCGTGATGCGGCAGTGTACGATGATTTGGAGGACCTTGAGGGTGCAATGTTCCAGTCGGTTGTGGAGGCATCTTTGAGAGATACCTCGATAGTGGGCTCCAATGGAGCAAAGGATGCTGATGAGCCGGGCATTGATGCCCCGACAGATGGAGTCACCGACATGGAGAGTGCACCCAAGGCTTAGCCTGGGAGGATGATCCTTTTGACACCCTTTCTTTTTTTTAGACTGTTTTACTATTTTTGCACATTTGAGGACAATTGCTAGTTTAGTTTGGCGGGGTGAGGTAGTTCCATACCCACTTCTTTTGGGCTGTTTTATGGATTCTTTTTATATGTGAATGCCGGTTTTGGTTTATATATACTGTTTGTGATCCATTGTGTTGGTCCTCTGTTTTGAAATGCAAACTGTTGAAATGTTGGTTTTGAGCCAATTTTTTTAAAAAATTACCACCTGTTGATGTGTTTGAATGTAGTTCTCTTGCAATTTCGAGTGTCGGTTGCTATCAATACCGATGACTTGAATAGTGCTCTTGATTAAACTATATGAGTGTACCTCTCCGATGAGGCAAGTTGAGTTACATAGGTCATATGTGAACTACTAGCATCTCATTGTGACTAGCCGGTTGTTGTGTTGATCTCTTTTGATGATCGTTGCACTCTAGCTGAAAATTGTAGGGTCTTGTTTGATGATTGTGTTGAATGCCATATGTGGTGAGGTTGTCTTGAAATATTTGCTTTGTAATACCAAGAACTTGCCCCGTTAGTCCAATTTATAGATGTAAGCAAGCGATTGAGATGATCTTAGGCACAATTTGTGAATAGTGAACAAAAAAATTATCTTATACCTTTTTATGACCACCTTGTGAGAGTGTGAACCTAGCTTGGCACCATTTGAGCATATCCTTTTCTTTGGAAGAAACTTGAACAACTTTGACCTCTTTGTCCCATCACCTATAACCTTCATGAAGTATTGGTTCGTTTGAATAGCCAACTTAGGCCAAAATCCTAAGTTGGGGGTGTGGTGAAAAAGAAGGAAAATCAAGAAGTTTGAAAAATCTGCCTTGAAGGATCATGTTGAAAAAGATTGAACCCCTCCATGTAAAAAAAAAAGAGAAAGAATATAAAAATGTGTAAATAGAAAAAGATTGAAAAAGAGAAGACTTTGTGAATTAAAGCTTGTCAAAAGAGCCAAATAAATGGGGTATCCAAGGAGTCATGCTTAAATCAACAATCGGGTGGATTGTGAACATCATAGAGTGTCAAAGAAAAGGAGAAAAAGTTAATTACAGGCCATACTTCATGAAGGTAGAAGTCACTAAACAAAAATGATCATCCCTTTACACTCAGCCCCGTTACAAGCCTTGGAAGACCTTTGTGATCTTGAGTGAGCAGAAAATAATATTGATTAGAAAATAAGGGCAAGCCTTTGGGTAGAGTGATGATGTGTTTATCATAGGGAGTGTGAGAGTTGTATTTGATTCTAAAATTATAAATTGTTGATGAATTTTGTGTGAGCATGGAATCATTATTGGTGTGAGGGCATTTGAATGCTTTTGTTGAGCTTGAACTTGCATTTGAAGCAAGCATTTTGAGCTTGAGTTCTATTTGATGATGGTTAATCACAGTTTGAAACTTAGAATGCACAATTGAACATTGCATGTGTAGTTTGAACCTCTTGTGTTCATTCGTGTTGAGTCTTGAGTAGCACTATTTGTAGACATCCTTGTCGAGCTGATTGAGTTTGAGTTTTACTTGAGGACAAGCAAAAGTTTAAGTTTGGGGTGTTGATGAGTCTAAGATTTCGACTCATTTAGGGCTTTTCTTTCACTGTATTAGTGTCCTCGATGCCTATTTTGTTCTCTAAACTGATGTTTTAATGTGAATTTGCAGATATAAAGGCAAAGGAGCAAAGCAAGGACATTAACGGGTAAAAAGGAGCGAATAAAGATGAAAAGGCTGAAGACAGTGAAAGCTGAGAATCGCCAAAGCCACTCAGAGAATCGCCGAGTGGCACTTCAGCTCGCCTAATGTTCCAGACTGCCAGCTCTTGGGAGAAGCCAACTCGGTGATGGATTTGGACCTTCGGCGACCGTAAGATCCCGTACTTTTTCTCTATTCTTGCATACTATATGTGGCATAGTATGGCATGGTGATATGAGGTGTATGTGACTTTGTATCATACATTGGAGATTAAGATTGCAAATAGGTGGCAATATCAAGGAACTTAACTAAAGTTATAAGCAAAGGGACCCCTCAAACAAAGTTCATGATTAAATAAATGGCTCGGGTAGAACTTCACCCGTTTGAAAGGTTTAAATTGTTCCATACATTGTGGATAGGCCTATAAGTATACAACATGCTAAGAACAATGTGTTATGAGGTATTATAATTGCACAAGGGTCGTATGTTAAATTTTGAAGTCAAAAAACTTAGCGAAACTAAGGTCGGTAAAAGTTATCGCAGTTTCTCTAATAATATTTTCTTAACTTTGGGTAAAATGTCTTGGATATTTTCTACTAATATATAATGATTTAGAAGTACTACGATCCATCAAATCAAAAGCCTACGAGTCTAGTTTGCAATGCACAAAACCCCGTATCCAACAAACATCGGAGTAAAAAGTTGTGAAGGTTTTACTGCGGACTGCTTAGACAGAATCCAAATCACGATCCGGGTCGGGTCAATAAATGTGGTATGTCGGCTTACTCAACGTTTTAAGCCACAAAAACATTTCTTTCACTCCCTAACCAGAAAGAAAGCTTAAGAGATGGTTCTAATGGAGTTCTTGCATGATGAAGGTTAGTTTTTGACGATTTCTACCATTAAAGGTTGCCCCCGTGCCTAGAAACGTGATCTCTACACGTGGCAATTGTTTTCCCCTTCTATTAGCTGCGTTTGGAGCTAGTTTTTGAAGATATAAATTTGTAGTTATTGGTGTTTCTTCAAGGTTTACACTTGGTTAACTAAGGTAATCATCTGGGGACTCTTTTATGATTGATTTTATAAAGTTCTACGGACGTTTCGTCAAGTTGGGGCCATATGGAAAATTTGCCGATTAAGGATCAATTATGAACTATTTATAGGTGAGTACCAGCTGTGTATATATAGTGTTTGTGAAGCTTAGGACGTAAGGAACAACTTTTGTGAAGAAGCAATGACCATTCGAGCGTTCATTGGAAAGGTATGTAAAGGCTAAGCTCCGTCCTTAATTTTAGCACCACTCCTGGAAAATTCCTAAAAGGCCGAATGTGATATTTTTCTATTCTCTTGATAGAAAGACCTTCAGTGAAAGGCATTGGGATCTCAGCTGAGTTATTTTCATGATTCTATTATTTTGATATTCCACTCGTTCGGATAAATAGGGTATTCGACATCTAGATGTCATTTTATCGGTTTCCTTGATTATATGTCCGCATGTATGAATTTTTATTCTTCTTTGGGTATTGTGACTTAAACTATCACGGAAGACCCTTATTACTTGTAACCAACCCTCTTTTCCCACTAAAGTTATTATGAAACATATTTAAAGTAACACACGATCTTCAAAACTCTCTAATATAACTTAAATGTTTAAACTATTAGAACACTTGGTTTTTGAAATAATTCTTTTATAAATTATCTAGGAACCAAGTAAATCACCTTAAACATGTTATAAATATCTGCAAGGTTAGGTTATCTTTCTAAAATTCGAGTTAACTTTTCAAGCTTATTTGGAAGAACATATGAGGTTCCATGAGAGGGTTACATGTTATACAAATGTGATTATGGGGTTATGAGAACAAGACTACAAGCGAGCCAAGATTGGCAACATGACAACAGCAACATATAGGTGTTATAAATCCATGACATGACATGCTATGCATTCTACTCCCGAGCTATCATCGGGAGGTATGGGGCCTATTGCCTATATTCAAACGTATGAGACACTGATGGCAACAGGTTGGCGTATATGATGCCGGTTAGCTACCGGGAAGTACCACCATTGCTAGCATTTGGTTGGTTATGTCATGCATTTGCATCTATATATATGTATTCACGACATACGATTATATGAGCATACCATGCATATTTAAATAGTAGGAGGCCAAATGTCTGCCATGGAGATTATATGAGTTTCAGTTTCAGGTGGTATCTCTATTACCCTTTTAGAGTATATATTTATGATTCTACTTTCCGCTTTACATACCAGTATATTTTTATTCGTACTGACTCCCCTTTGCCTGGGGACGCTGATTTTTGTTTCGTGCGAGCAGGTATAGGCAGGGACTCTAATCGACCCACCCGCTAGGATTCAGGTTCATCTTTGAGTTGGTATAGTCGGGGCCCTGTCCCGATAGTGTTTATATCACTCATAGAGGGTATTGTGGACACAATATTCTAGGTTTTATTTTGTATTTTTCAATCTCCAACCCATAGTCTTGGCATGTATATATATATGTGTATGTAAGTAGGTATGTCTTCGGTTGTGGCCTCGTCGGCTAGATAATACATCTTTATTTATTTTTTTGGCTTGTCTACCATTATTTGCATGATTTATTCTCATTCAGGTCATGACCTTCAGGGTCCAGGCTTCACTTTTTAGATGTTGTGCTGCCCAATCTTTTTGTCTCACAGTTTGGTTAGCTAGTATGTTTTAGTGGGTAACTCGATCTTATAGGGTATCGAGTTCCAGTTACTCCCTCCCTATTTCGAGGATTGACAAACTTGGTATCAGAGTAGGTCGTATCCCTGGGGGGTCCACAAGCCGTGTCTAGTAGAGTCTTGTTTATGGGTGTGTTGTGCACCACACTTATAATCAAGTGGCTACAGGGCTTTTAGGAATGGTTACATTTCATTAAACTGATAGATCGTGCTATAGTGCAAAAGTATAAGAACATTTGAAATCTAAATTGTGCTTTATGTTTCATATCTAACAGGCTACACACGCTACAAATATGGTAGATCGAGTGATAGGTATGGATCCAAGAGAAGGTACTAACCGTTCCTCACCGGGTCAAAGGGATAGATTTCCCTCGGAGGTACATGGTGAATCTCTAGTACCCCGAGTACCACCCTCCCCGGCACCTGTTGAAGCCCGAGGAGATGCAGAATCCCCAGCCTCACCAGTTCCATTGGTACCTGAGGAAGCTAGGGACACAGGACCTCTAGTACCTATTGTTCCTCCACCAGAGACAGGGAAGGAGGGGATGAGGGAGGCAGTTCAGTTGCTGACTAGGATGGTTTCTATTCATGAGCGACAACTGGAGTTAGGAGTAGATACTAAGAGAGACCGGTCAGAAAGTTCGAAGGTACGAGAGTTTCTTCATTTGGCCCCTCTATTATTTATAGGATCTAGTCCTATTGAGGATCCCCAGGACTTTATAGACCATATATATAGAGTATTGAGGGTGATGCATGCCTCCGTCACAGAGGTTATGGAGTTGGCTTCTCTCCGGCTACGTGATGTAGCCATCCTTTGGTATGAGGCCTAAGAGAGATCTAGAGGACTTGATGCTCTGCCTATAGAGTGGGAGGACTTCTCTGAGGCCTTCCTTGCCAACTATTTTCCACGGGCAGTTCGAGAGGCCCTTCTTGACAAGTTTATCAATTTGAATCAAGGAACCATGAGTGTGAGGGATTGTAGCCACATGTTTAATTCTTTGGCAAGATATGCACCAGATATTGTACGTACAATGAGAGACAGATTTCATCATTATGTTGATGGTTTGGCAGATCATCTGATCAGAGATTCTAGGGTAGCATCCCTACCGGATGATGTAAATATTTCCCGCATACAGGCTTTCACTCAGACTACAGAGGACCTTTTTAAACGGATTTGAGATACTCGCAAGGATAGGGACCAGAGTAAGAGGACCCATACTATGGGGTCTTATAGGGAGCCACCTTGTGATTTTAGGCCCCCATTCCATCGATATCCACCTCGGCCAGCGGGTAGTGTCTCACCACAGGTGCAGGGACCAGAGTTTGATTGTTATAGTCAGTCCGGACTAGGTCATAGCTCAGGCCAGGCTGAGGGTCGTCGACGGGATCATTCTGTACAGACATCCCACTCCTTTATGTACACAGTGCGGTAAGCCACACATTGGGCAGTGTAGACAGGGTTCAGCTGCATGTTATCATTGTGGGGAGACATGACATTTTATTAGTCAGTTCCCGAGGTTGAGCAGAGGTGATCTAGCTCACCCTTCAAGATCCACAACAACATCTTCACCCTTATTTCGTGCCCCATGACCATGACCGCAGTCTACTCAGGGTCATGGTAGTGGGAGAGGTGAAGGAGATACAGGTTCGAGCGGTTGCCAGAACTGCTTTTATGCACTCACAAAACGAGAGGATTCAGAGGCATCCCCTGATGTTGATACAAGTATATTGACAATATCTTCTCAAGCTGTTTACACATTGATAGACCCTGGCTTTACATTTTCATATATTACTCCATTTATTTCTAGAAAGATTGATATGAAATCTGAGTTGTTTCCACAACCAGTTGAGGTGTCTACACCGGTTGGCGACTCTATTTTAGCTAGTTGTGTCTATCGAGGTTGCACGGTGTTAATTAATGATCGTCTAACCCCCGCTGATTTAGTTGAGTTGATTATGCTAGATTTTGATGTTATCGTGGGTATGGATTGGTTGGCAGCTTGCTATGCTAATATTGATTGTCGTTCAAAGATAGTCAGATTTTACTTTCTAGGTGACCCAGTCCTTTAGTAGAAAGGTAATGCAGCCACACCTAAGGGTAAGTTTATTTCATACCTTAGGGCTCAAAAGTTGATTGCTAAAGGTTGTATATACCATATGGTTCATGTACAGAATACTGATAAGGAGCCCATGAATCTTCAGTAAATTCCTTTCCTAAATGAATTTCCAATGGTATTCCCTGATGATCTTCCAGGAATTCCCTCAGAAAGAGAAATTGATTTCACTATAGACTTGCTTCCTTCTACGCAACCTATATCGATTCCTCCCTATAGAATGGCACCTGCAGAGCTAAGGGAATTGAAGGAACAACTGAAGGACTTCCTCGATAAAGGCTTTATCAGGCTAAGTACTTCCCCATGGGGTGCCCCAGTGCTCTTTGTACGAAAGAAAGATGGATCCTTATGGATGTTTATTGACTATAGACAACTAAATAAAGTCACTATAAAGAATAAATATCCTCTTCCACAGATTGATAACTTATTCGACTAGTTACAAGGTGCCAAATATTTTTCCAACATTGTCTTGCGGTCTGGTTACCATCAGCTGTGAGTCCGGGAAGTTGATATCCCAAAAACTGCATTTAGGATGAGGTATGGCCATTTTGAATTCCTTGTCATGTCTTTCGGGCTTACAAATGCCCCAGCAGCCTTTATGGATCTTATGAATCGAGTCTTCAAACCATTCTTTGATGAATTTGTGATTGTGTTTATTGATGACATTCTTATATATTCATGGTCGGAAGCTGAGCATGGAGACCACTTGCAAGCTATATTGCAGAGTCTCCAATATTGTAGGTTATATGCTAAATTCTCTAAATGTGATTTTTGGCTTAATTTAGTAGCTTTTCTTGGTCATGCTTTTACAAGTGAGGGTATTAAAGATGATGGACAAAATATTGAAGCAGTGATGACTTGGCCGAGGCCCTTGAATACAACGGAGGTTCGCAACTTTTTAGGCTTGGCAGGGTATTACCGAAGGTTTGTTGAGTGATTCTCTTCTATCTCTGCACCACTGACAAATTTGACACATAAGGAACCAAAGTTTCAGTGGACCGAGGCATGCGAAAGAGCTTTCAGGAACTAAAAATAAGGCTTACCACTGCACCTATCCTAACTCTTCCAGATGGTAATGAGGGCTATGTTGTTTATTGTGATGCCTCAAGAATTGGCCTAGGTTATGTTCATATGCAGCATTGTAAGGTTATTGCATAAGCCTCTAGATAGTTGCGGAAGCATGAGCAGAATTATCCTACTCACGATCTTGAGTTGGCTGCAGTTGTCTTTGCCCTAAAAATATGGCGGCATTATCTATACGAGGTTCATATAGATATTTTCACCGATCACCAGAGCCTTCAGTACTTACTTAAGCAGAGGGAGTTGAACCTATGACAAAGGAGATGGCTAGAATTATTAAAGGACTACGATGTTGACATTTTATATCATTCCGGCAAAGCTAATGTTGTTTCTGATGCGCTCAGCCAGAAGTCCATGGGTAGTCTATGTCATTTGAAGCTAATAAGGCTGGAATTACAAAAGACCTATGCCAGCTAGTTAATCAGCAAGTACGCTTGGTAGATGGAGGAGGCAGAGGTGGTGTTGTTAAGAATATGGCAGAATCTTCCTTTGTGACTGAGGTGAAAAGGCGGCAACATGAAGATCCTGAGCTTAGGAAATTGAGGGAAAAGATTCCACAGCAGCAACAACATTTATTTGAGGTAACTAGAGATGGAGTCCTTAGATACCAGGGTCGCTTATGCGTACCAGCAGTTGGAGAGCTCCATACAAAGATTCTTACAGAAGCCCATTGTTCTAGATATACAACTTACCCTGGAGCAATGAAGATGTATCGGGACCTTCGGCAGATCTATTGGTGGAAGATCATCAAAAAAGATATAGCGGAGATGGAAGCTGAATATCCCAACTGTCAACAAGTTAATGTAGAGCATCAGAGGCCTGGAAGCCTAACCTAGTATATTGAGCTTCCGTTATGGAAATGGGATATGATAAATATGGACTTCATCACTGGTTTACCTCGAACTCCATGAAGGTTTGATTCCATTTGGGTAATTATTGATAGGCTGACAAAATCTGCTCATTTCTTGCCAGTTAGGACGACATATTCAATTGAAGATTATGCCAGGCTTTACATTCAGGAGATTATTCGCCTTCATGGATTCCATTATCTATTATCTCAGATCGAGGAGCTCAATTTACATCACATTTTTGGAGATCGTTTCAGAAGGGTCTAGGCACTCAGCTAAACCTTAGCACCACTTTTCATCCACAAACTGATGGACAAGATGAACTTACTATTCAGACGGTTGAGGATATGTTACGTGCTTGTGTGCTGGATTTTAAGGGAAGTTGGGATCAGCATCTACCTCTTATCGAGTTAGCTTATAATAACAGCTTTCAAGCTAGTATTCAGATGGCCCCCTTATGAAGCACTATATAGGCGGAAGTGTAGGTCCCCAATCGGTTGGTTTGAGCTCAGGGAAGCAGATTTTCTAGGGCCCAATCTAGTCCAACAAGCGATTGAAAAGGTTAAGCTTATTAGAGATAGGCTTGATACAACACAGTGTCGGCATTAGTCTTATGCATATTTTCGCCAAGGGAACTTAAAGTTTGATGTAGAAGATTGGGTTTTCCTGAAAGTATCGCCTATGTAGGGCATCATGCGATTCGGAAAGAAAGGGTAGCTCAGTCTTATGTACGTTGGACCGTATAAGATTATACGGAAGATCGGCATGGTTGCATACGAGCTTGATTTGCCTTCAGAATTGGAAGCAGTCCATCCTGTATTTCATGTTTTTAAGTTGCGGAAGTGCATTGGAGATCCTTCACGTATTATGCCTATTGAAAATATTTGTATCGCTGAAGATTTATCTTATACAGAGGTACCAATAGCGATTTTAGATCGGCAAGTAAGAAATCTTCGAACTAAAGATGTAGCTTCTGTGAAAGTGTTATGTAGAAATAACAACATCGAGAAAATGACTTGGGAAGCGGAAGAGGAAATGAGGAAGGAGTACCCCCAACTGTTTACGACTTAAGGTGATTCACATTTCGATAATTGGAAAATATTTCTTCACAACGACTTAATTAGATTTTAAGTAGCTTCAAGGTGCAATTTATATATCTTCTTACGAGATAGCTATGCAAAGCTTAGTAGTTAAATTTTTCACAATTTGACTTCAGGTGTGTGACTGTAACAAATATAGAATCACAAATAAATTCCTATGAGAAAAAAGAAAACCACAACCAACGAATTGTCTAGATGCATTCCCGGACGAATGTTCATAAGGGGGGAGAATGTAAGATCTCATACTTTTTCTCTATTCTTGCATAATATATCTGGCGTAGTATGGCATGGTTATATGAGGTTTATATGACATTTATCGTACATGGAGATTAAGATTGCAAATAGGTGGCAATATCAGGGAACTAAACCAATGTTTTAGGTCAAAGGGACCCCTCAAACAAAGTTCATGATTAAAGAAATGGCTCGGGTAGAACTTCGCCTATTTGAAAGGTTTAAACTCTCCCATACCTTGTGGATAGTCCTATGAGTGTAGAACATTCGAAGAATAGTGTGTTATTAGGTATTATAATAGCATAAGGGTCGTATGTTAAGTTTTGAAGTCAAGAAAATTAGCGAAACTAATGTCGGCAAAATTTTGATGAGTGAACCTAATTGTTATACCTTTCTGTGACCACCTTGTGAGTGTGTGAACCTAGCATGGCACTATTTTTGACTAACCTTCGTGAAACATTGGTTTGTGTGAATAGCTATCTTAGGTCAAAAGCCTATGTTTATGGTGTGGTAAGAATGAGGAAAGAAATCGAGCAAGAAGTTTGTGAAATTCATTCTTGAGAACTTGTGTTGAAGAAAAAGATGGAAACCCTCCATAAAAAAAATGAAAATTTTGTATCAACCATGCATTGTTGAAATATAAAAGGGGTGTTCGATGAGCTATACCCAAAATTTTGTGTGCTTTGAATATGCCAAGGATGAGTTATGAAGATGAAAAAATGAAAGAAAAGGAGAAGTGAGATTTAAGACATGCTTCATGAAGGAAGACGTCAGTAAGCCAAAATGATCATACATGTACCCTAAACCCAATTAGAAGTCTTGAAAGACCTTTTTGATCTTGCATGAGATGAATGATGTGTTGGTTGGAAAATACGAGCAAGCTTATGGGTAAAATTGGGCATGTGTTTGTCATTGGGAGTGTGAGAATTGATTTTGATTCGTTAAATGGTAGTCTTTGATTGGCTTGTGAGAGCATGGAATCATTCTTGATTTGAGGGCATTTGAATACTCTTGTGGAGCAAGAATTTGCATTTGAAGTGAGCATTGTGAACTTGAACTCTAATTGATGATAGCTAGTCACAGTTTGAAACTTTTAGTGCACAACTGAATATTGCATGTGTAGATTAAACCTTGTGTGAATTCATGTTAATTCTCCAGGAGCACTATTTGTAGACATCCCTATTGATCTGATTGATTTTGTGTTTTACTTGAGGACAAGCAAAAGTTTAAGTTGGCGGTGTTGATGAGTCGGGAATTTCCACTCATTTAGGGCTTATTATTCAAAGATTTAGTGTACACAATGCCTATTTGTGCTCATAACTGATGTTAATGTGTTAATATACAACAATGAAGGCTTAAGGGCAAGGCAAGGACATTACGACGGGATAAGGAGTGAAAAAGTTTGTAAAGCTGAAGAAAAGTAAAGTTGGAGCTCGCAAAAGCCACTCGCCTAGTGATCCTACAGCTCGTCTAAAGTTCCAACGAAGTGGCCCTTGTTCCAAACAAAATTGGTGAGAAAAAATACAATTCGGCGACTCGCCGAATGGATCGGCGATAGAGATCCAGCTTGCCTTAACTTCCAGAACAATTTGTTGAAAGAGTCAGCACAAAATGCGAGAAGAGGCACAATTTGGCGAATGGCTGAGTTTATCGGATATCACGATTAATCTTGCCGAGTGGATTCCGTAATGAGATTTTGGGAACGTATAAATTTATCTTTTGAAAGAGAAAAAAAAGTTCCCACATTGTCTATTCCTGAGTCTTTGAGAGTTTTTACATTTGTCACATTGTTTAACATTCTTAGAGATGTTTGGGATCTAGAATTTGAGATTGTTAGATTTTAGCTTTTATTTCAGCATTTGGGTATTGCAGATCATTAGCAATTCAGAAGGAAAACTTTGTTGGTAACGATATCTTACTTTCCGCTATGTTTAGCTAAAACCCCTTACCTTAGGGTGTGATCATGTAGTTGAATGCATTAATTAGCTAATGGGTGTTATTAATTGCTGATTTTAATGCTGTTTTGAAATGGATTCAATTATTTGTTCATGATTTAATTGATGAATTCATGTTTGAAATCCAGTTCTAGCTTAGCTCTCGATTCTTGCTTGAGAAAGAGGCATTATAGTAGAATGATTGATTGACAGTTGTATTGATTGCGTCTTTAAAATCTAGGTTGAGAAATTTGTTGAGGTTTAGTTGTTTTGTAATGATAAACTTGTTGAGGTTTGAGAGAACTCAGTTGAAACATAATAGTTGATCGAGAGATGGCTATTGTATTCAAAACATAGCCTACCCATTGAGCTTCAACAACTTTATGCAATTAGTTTTCACGACCCAAGGTAGCCCCTAGGCGTAACATGCTGTATAAGACTCGGAGAGTCCCAATACAAGCCACTTAGCTTTCGTCATACAACATAATAGAATAAAAGATATTTAAAAGACAGTTTAAACAAATCAAAGTTTTATAGAGAAAAGTGGAAGTCTAAACATTGTCTCAAGCCATCTAGTACATAAGATTGAATCTGGGCATTGCCCGTACATCATGTTCCAAAACTGAAAGTAAGGAAAGACTGAAAACAATAAATTTCCGGTCCTCGAAGCATGAGGACTCAGCAAAGCACAGAGTCTCCTCAAATAACTCTAGCCACGAAATTGGGAACCCTGACTGTTTGACCCTACCGTTGGGGAAATGTAAGCAAGAGTATGCTTTAGTACAAACATGTACCAAGTATGATAGCCATGTATAAAAACATATAAAGTCATGCTAAAAAGGGATATTTTCATAAGCATGCAATGATCAAACTAAAACATGAATCTTGAATGTTAAAAAATATAACTCGTAAAACATGATCAATGCAAGTGAAAATCATCTTAAAACATACATTATATACTTCTTGAAGTAACCATAGTTCATCATAGGTTGCTTCTGGGAAGTAGCCTTAACAGATATATAAGACCATATGAGCTATCAACGTGGAATCCGGTGTCTCCCACACTGAAAAGGGGTTGTCCTACTTGCCAAGGTAAGGACCATGAACTTCTAGCTTATGTGGATCCACTAGATAATGTCTATCTAGACAATCCTATGTTGGCACATAGTTTATCGGACACTGGTAATCGCCACTTGTCTACTTGGTACTAAGCTTAACTTCCATTGAATAGTTCTTAATCATATTCATCTTAGCTCTTAGAGGAACATGAGTAATCACCTCTCGTCCTTACATCATGTGACATGGGTAATCGCCTCTCGTCCTTACATCATGTGACATAGGTAATTGCCTCTTGTCTTTCAATTAGAAGGCATGGGTAATCTCCTCTTCCCTCAAACATGTACCAAGTATGATAGCCATGTATAAAAACATATAAAGTCATGCTAAAAAGGGATATTTTCATAAGCATGCAATGATCAAACTAAAACATGAATCTTCAATGTTAAAAAATATAAGTCGTAAAACATGATCAATGCAAGTGAAAATCATCTTAAAACATACATTATATACTTCTTGAAGTAACCATAGTTCATCATAGGTTGCTTCTGGGAAGTAGCCTTAACAGATATATAAGACCATATGAGCTATCAACGTGGAATCCGGTGTCTCCCACACTGAAAAGGGGTTGTCCTACTTGCCAAGGTAAGGACCATGAACTTCTAGCTTATGTGGATCCACTAGATAATGTCTATCTAGACAATCCTATGTTGGCACATAGTTTATCGGACACTGGTAATCGCCACTTGTCTACTTGGTACTAAGCTTAACTTCCATTGAATAGTTCTTAATCATATTCATCTTAGCTCTTAGAGGAACATGAGTAATCACCTCTCGTCCTTACATCATGTGACATGGGTAATCGCCTCTCGTCCTTACATTATGTGACATAGGTAATTGCCTCTTGTCTTTCAATTAGAAGGCATGGGTAATCTCCTCTTCCCTCAACATTAGAAAAGCTCCTTAACATTTGTTCATTTTAGGTGAGAAGGCCTTTCAACCCTAAGAACCCTTATTATGTGAGAAAACCTTTCACAATCAAGCTTTCATGTGCATATGAGAACTCCTTTCAACAACACAACAATAACAAAATCATTGATACTTCATTATCAAAGTATCCGTAAAACATTTACAAAATTTAATGAGAACATGCATGATTTCATAAAACTCTTCTTTCATAATCCAAAACCAACATCATATGATCATAACTTGGAAAAACATGGGATTACATGGGTTCATGGCGGTTAATCATAAAACCATGAGATTAACTCAATTCAGCCATAAAAGATTATAGATCAATCAATCATATCAATAATTAAAAGAACCCATAGCATAGAAGAAAAACCCTAACTCAATTGGGAATTTCTAACTTTGAAAATTGGAGAAGTTGGGAAATCCATGGAGGAAAGGGCTCCAAGGATGAAAACCATCATACCTCAATGCCAATTGCTTAACTTCAATGGGGGATTAGGAGACTTGACTTGAAACCCTAGGTTGGATACCTTCTTCTTCAAGCTTCCTAGAGAGAGAAATAGTTTAGAGGAAGACTTGTTCTTCTTTTGAACATTTGAGAGAATGCTTTTCAATTGGGGTATTCTGGGGTTAAAAACACGTATATTAGGGTTTTGGTGAAGGGTAAAACGACATAGTATTAGGCTAGAGTAATTAGGAAAATACCCAAAAGCCCCTGAAATAATAACTACCGACCCACTCGATGGTGGGGACCTATGGATTGACCTGTCCCTCCGTCGATTGGTTTCAGAAGCTAAAGTTTTTGGACCTCAAACAATGGGACCCAGCCACAAGTCATGGTCCAATCGACGGGCCGTGGGTCTCAACCGTGGTCCTAAGCTTCTGACCTCAAAATCTCTCTAAGTCTGGGACTCACCTACGAAACTTATTTACGGCTCATGCATTGAACGAAGTTCTGTCCTGGTGAACCTTTGAGAAATATCAAAAACTTGGCATTTCGAAAAAAACTGACTGGCCAATCCACGAACCCGATCTACTGTCTGTGGGTCGTTCCATGGGCCGTGGATGGCACCGTACGAAATGGCACCAAATTTCTGAAAATTTATTTTCCTATCTTTTCGAATCTGAGGTGTTACATTATCTCCCCCTTGGGATCATTCACCCTCGAATGAGATTCAAGACATCAAAAGGAAGGCAGGAACTTAAACCTAACATCCCAATATGCATGCAATCAGATAAAGGCACATATTCGAGGATGAAAGATCAGCTTCAAGCTAAAGCATGTTAAAAACATCATATCATGAAGTCTATATGCAACTCATACTCAAATGCACATAAACATGTAGAAATCAATCAAGTTGACTCATTTCCTAAAAAAATAAGATTTTCATGGACATGCATAAATTAGGAAATCATGGGAATATCTAAGACACATGACACCAAAAGAGTAAACCATGAGGAACTTAACACCTCAAGCTAGTGCAGGGTTAGAAGGAAAGAGATACGGATAACGGGACATCATATCGGCCTTGGCCTCCTAAGTAGCACCCTCAACTAAAAAGATTCCTTCACAATACTCTCACGGAAGCTACTTCCTTGATTCTCAATTTCATAACTTGTCAGTCTAACATTTCTACTGAAACTTCCTCATATAAGGACTTTCATCTACTCCCAAAATTCCTAAGGGAACTAAGGATGTCGGATCTTCAACACACCTTTTTAATCATAGAGATGTGGAAACCCGAATTCACCGATGCCAACTCCTTAAGCAAAGCTAACTCATAAGCAACCTTACCTACATGTCTCAAGATCTCCTATGGGCCTACAAAATGGAGACTAAGCTTCCCTTTCTTACTAATCTCACTACACCCTTCTTGGGTGATAATCTCAAGTAACCCCAAATCATGAACATTGTGAACTTACAATGACCTTGCTATCTAAGCACCATCTCCCCCTTGGGAGGAAGCCTCAACGGACTTTCTAAGTACTGTTTTCTTTCGATTCAACTAAGGTCGGATCAAGTCATTGCTTAACTTTCACATCTAACATAAAAGACGATCTTGGACCATCTTAAGCCATAACACTACCCTTGGTAGGGTCTACTAACCAAACGACATAACTACAAACTCATAATGACCATACCGGGTTCTAAAAAGCCGTTCTCGGACTATCATCTACTTTCACCCTCATTTGCTGCTACCCCGACCTAGGGTCCATCTTAGAAAAGTAACTAGCCCTTTGTGATTGATCAACACTTAGAAAACTATTTCTCTCACCCTTACTAGGTGATACATGCAACTCTTAAAGGTCATCTTCTTAGCTTTAAGGCAGAAAAATAACCCAAACATTTGGAATAGATTTCCCCCCTTCCACTCTCGGATAGGCTCATTCGGGAACTAAAAATTGACTATACGGGTATCCCAATCAATAGAAGCATAATGGGAGTGCAACCAAACCATCACAAGGACGACATCACAATCTAGTAAAGCATTAACATCTAATTGAAAAGCTTTCAACATACCGGTAGCCACATCGAGAGCACACTCTTGTTCACCTCCAGTCCGGAGTGCATTTGCTTAGGATCATTGGATCCTGAACCACTAGGACTCGATGAAGGATTAGGTTGAGACCTACGATGACTATCTCCCTCATTCTTAGCAACTGAAGGAAAGTGCCTTATATTGTGATCCGTCTTAACACAACCAAAACAAATATTGGAACCTGCTAGACATTCACCCGCATGCTTTCTTCCACATTTACCATAATCCGACAATGAAACCCCATTATAATCTCCTTGAGGTTTAGGGTTAGTCATACTATCTTCGTTGAACCTTGGAGCCTTAGAATAACCTTGCTCAGGAAACCTTTGTCGATTTCTAGGACGACCATGTCCATCGGACCTAGCATAAGGGAAATTACCATCATCGGTTCTAGACCTCTTGTACTCCCTAGATCTTTCCTTCAGTTTCTCCTCTTTAATTTTTTGGGCATGGACCATAAGATGAGAAATATCCATATCATGGAAAAGCATAGCCGTACGACACTCTTTCACCACTAAATCAGACACTCCCGAAACAAACTTACTCATTCTCAACCTAGGGTCGGCCACTATACTTGGAGCATACTTAGACAATTGAGTAAACCTCAACATATATTTCTTAACACTCCTACTACCTTTCCGAAGGTTAATGAACTCAAGAACCTTAGCCTCTCTCATCTCTAGAGGGAAGAACCTATCAAGAAAATCATTTTTGAACCTTTCCCACTCTATGGGACCCGCTTCTACCGGTCTTGCCTTTTTCCAAAGGTTGAACCAAATCTGAGAAACCCCTTTAAGTTGATAAGTGGCTAATTCCACCTTTTCCACCGGAGTCACTCCCATGATAGCTAACACCTTATAGACCTCATCTATGAAATTTTGAGGTTCTTCCTCAACCCTAGAACCATAAAATTTCGGAGGGTTTATCTTAGTAAAGTCCCTCACTCTAGAAGCCGTCGTACCCACATTTGGGTTAACGGGGACTACCAGCTCCTTATTGTCTTGGGCCATCACGACTGAGCCAACAATTGAAAAGCCGTCCTAAACTCCCGATAAGTCACATTCTCGGCCAAAGGGTCGACCAGAGCTTGAAGAGGAGCTTCTTGATCCACATTTATTTCCTCATTCCTTCTAGCATTATCCCTTGTTGTAGTCATATACTAAAGACCATCGAGTAAGGATTAGGAGAAAGACCTTATAGAATTAAACTCTATCGCATGACTTAGAGTAATGAAGTAGTGAAGTTTCCTAATTATCTAATAGCCTCTCATTCATAAATGTGGCGCGCTTCACACTTATGAACAAGACTATACTAGACGTGGTTTTGAGACATCCTAGAACCATACTAAATATTGTGCTCCGATTACTAAGTTTGTCACGACCCAGGTGTATCCCCTAGACGTAACATGACATACAAAACCCCGAGAGGCCTCATATAAGCCACTTAGCTTTCATGACATAAGATAATAAAATTTAGCGGAAATTTAAAACATTTTCAACATAATCAAAGTCTTATTAAAATGAATCAGAAGTCTAATACACTTTGTCTCAAACCATATAAAACATGAATATCCTTGGGACACAGCCCATACAATAGATCAAAACATATAATGAAAGAACATAAGAGAAATGGTGGCTATATCCTCGAATTCTATGAGGACTCACCAATCTTCAATCCTTTCTTCTACTAAGATCGTAGCCACAGGGATGAAAGTCAATATCGTCGGACCCTACATTTGGATAAGAAATGTAGGGAAGAGTATGTGTTAGTACAAAAATGTACTAAATATGATAGCCAAAATAAAGATCAACATAATCATAAGGGTTAGACAATATAAGTCATAAGCATAAAAAATGCACATAAATCATCATAACATATAAACATAGGAGGAGGACTTCTTGAAGTGACCTCTGCTTATCCTTAGTCAATACTTGGGTCATCACATCTAGTCATACCCATCAAGGAAGGCAACTCTTAGCACAATCCAAGGTAATCATTCATCATACAAGCAAATCTATTATTAAAACGCACTTACGATACTTCCTTGAAGTAACCTCAAAGCATACTTAACCAAGACATGGGTAATCCTCCACTAGTCTTACTCAACATACTAGACCAGCTTAGGCCATCCTACAAGCTCATAATATATAATTCTTATATTTAGCTTATCTTTTATAGACATGAGGAAATCACCTCCTTGCCTTCTCATAAAGGCTCATGGGTAGTGTCCTCTTGCCTTACTTAAAGGCTAATGGGTAGTCGCCTTTTGCTTTACTTAAAGGCTCATGGGTAGTCGCCTCTTCCCTTGCTTATATGGTCATGGGTATTCACCTCCAAGTCCATCTTATGGGATCATAGGTATTATCCTCCATGCCCAATCATCATAGGACACGGGTATTCGCATCCACATCATTTCATTATAAGATGCGGGAATTTGCCTCCACATCTTTCAATATAAGATACGGGTATTCGCCTCCACATCTTTCATCATAAGGGATCATGGGTACTTGCATCCATGTCCAATCAGTAGGGAATAAGGGTAGTTGCTTCTTACTCTTCTCTAAAGAATATGGGAAATCACCTCATATCATACTCATCTAGAGGTCATGGGTATTCACCTCTTGCATCATAAGTTTTAGTCTTTAGACTAGATAAATTTTAGGTGAGCAATCCTTTCAACCTAGAATCATTCAATTTGATAAAGCCTTTCACATTCATAACATAAGCAATTTATGTGGGAACTATCTCTTCCACAACAATTACATCAATAATCAACAATTCATAAGATAAGCTTTACTCTCAAAGCACTACATCTTTTAGCCATTCTATATGCTTCACTCTCAAAGAAATTGAACATCATAACCATCTCTTAAGCTTCAATCTCAAAGTAATACTAATCATAAATCCTCCTATAAGTTTTACTCTCAACAATCTATGTCTATATGATTCATTCTCAAGCAATTCTAATCATACTTCATCATATAGCCTCAATCTCAAGCACCACAGATCATGATTCATCATATAAGGTTCAATTCTAATGTATCTCATCAATTCTATATTGAATACATCTAAACCCACAAATTCTCCTTTCATGGCATAAAATCCATTTACATCAATTTTATCTTTCTTGATATGTGTTAGGAATGGGTACATGTAAATTTATCCTAAAAACATGTAATTCTATCAATTCAATCATAAACAATCATAATCCACTCAATTGGATCAACATTCATCAATAGCCACAACATTGGAAGAAACCCTAACTCAAATTGAGGATTTCATCTTCTCAATTGGGGAAAAACTTAGGGACTCCATGGATGAAAATCCTTCATACCTTGATTAAAAATCCCACAAATGCTTAAGGATTGGAGACTTGGCCTTGATCCTAGCTTGAACACTTTCTTCTTCTTCTTCAAGTTCTAGAGAGAGAAATGTTTGAGAGGAAGATCTTGGGTTTTATTTTTGATTCTTAGGAGAATGACTTTATTTTGGGGGAAATTTAGGAATAGAATGCTTATATACTTTTCTAGGTGAAGGTTAAAATGACGTAGTATCGAATTAAGAAAATATGAAAAGACTTTTAAGACCCTAACTAAATCCTCGAGTGGCTGCACGGTGAGGCTTGCCCAAGGGCACTTGGCGACTCGCCAAGTGAGCCCCTGGCTCACAAAATTTTGTATTACCTCACTCCAAGAGTCAGACCACTAGGCGATGGGGAGGATCCATTGGGGATGTGCCAACTGGAATGGCGAGCCCGACCTGGCTCGCCCAAATTTCTAGTAGCTTGGGCAATGGAGACTTTCCACAGGGCGATGGTGACTCCACTTGGTGGATCGCCAAGTCACCTTTGGCGATAGCACATTACTTCACCGAGTTTCCTAAGGAAGGAAATGTTTTCCTTTAACAATTTTGGAGGTGTTATAGGCTCTTCCCTCTTCCATGGCTTGTTACCTCCACTGACTTAGCCCTAGTTTAACCTACTAGATTGCGGGGTGTTACATGCTCATGATCCTCCTGTTATACCGATGTTCCCTATTCATCTATCTACTGAGCTAAACAGGTGGTGTGTTTAGGGGTAGTTTCAGATTTATTATGATGGCGAGTATCGGAATAAGCTGCAAAAACTTGCAAGTACTATTACTAAGGAGCGTCAGGTACTCACTAGGAGCCTCCAGACTATGCTTACTATTGATAAGTTGTTCAAAAATTACACGTGTGACTGGATGGCGAAAAGTCTGGGCAAGTACAACGATGAGATGGTCCGGGAGTTCTATGCCTCCTACGTCCCAATCGTGTGGAACACTATGCCACCACGGGTTAAGCCGTTAACTCAGCCTCCTCTTCAGGCTACTTTGGTGTGGGGTTTCTCCGTGGACATCTCTGAGACGACTATACACCGTTTTATCTATAGCCCAGCCCCTACTGTGATGATTAATACAGTAGCGTATGACTACAAAATGGGGGTGGTTCAGAGTGGGGCATTTCAGAGGGATGCCGAGCAGAGAAAGGCCTTATTGAGATGGATAGACCATCACATTATTGAGGATGGAGAGAGCACGAATGTGTGAAGAACATAACTTTGCCTATCCGAAAGACAACCTTCAGCTTTGCAAAGAAGTTCTTCTTATCCATTCTATGTACTAGATTGTCTCTTACACTTGCGGACAATGTGGTGACTTGGGACACAGCTGTGATGCTAGCAGCGATTATGGCGGGGCCTGAGCTTGACTTCTCCCGCATTCTGATTGCCGAGATACATGAGAGGACATTCAAGACTACCACAACCATGTCTTTCCCCTGCCTCATTTTTCAGCCATGTTTGGAGGCTACTATGCCCATTTTGCATTATGACAAATTGACTGAGGCGACACAGACTGCCAATGTCGGCCTCATTAGAGATGATGTTAAACCTGCAGCACCGAGGAAGGGACCAAAGGTTGACCTACCTCTTTTGGGTGCTAATCTAGCCATGTGGAGCAGATTCAGGTTGAGCAGGTTGCTAATACTGCTATGCCTGCCCCTACAGCAGAGGCACGAGCTCCCCCCTCCACTTTTACTAGTCATGGTGCTAGCTCTTCACGAGCCACTACCCCTTCATGTTCTACTTTTGTACCTCTATCCCGAGTCCAGAAATTTGAGACCCAGATGACCACACTGTTACAGCTCATGAGACCATGGATGCAGAGGTCCGTGGAGGAGTCAGAGGCTCACGTGGAGAGGATGATGAACGCAAAGATTCACGCGGTCCACAAACGGATATATGTGTTCGAGCTTAGAGTATTGGAGAGGCATGGGACTACTATTGATTTCACTACTTTCCAGACAGAGTTTACTAGGCTTTGATATGATGTTGATGCCATCCTTGCTCTTGCTGAAGATGTCCCCGAGCCCACACCTAAGGTTGATGTGGATGATGAATTCCCTTTTTGGTGATACGATTCCTCTACCCAACCCTTCCCATGCACCTGGGAAGTACACCCGCTCTTCTGAGAATACTTCAGATGCTTATGAGGCCCGACAAGCTAGAAAGTGAGCGAAGCAGTAGTTCGAGGCAGCACAGAGACAGTCTCTTTTTGAGGAGGAGCTGCGACATCGGAGTGCCCATGAGATGGCAGTTGTGGGTGCATCGGGTTCAAGGAACACTACTGATGGTGTTCCCACTGTTGATGAGGGCGCTACTGAGGGCGTCACTATTGCTGATCCAGCGGGTTCCGAGTAACCGGACCCACTCGCTTCTTGATGGGTCTTCGGTGCTTATGTGCCATAGATTTTGCTTCACCATTTGTCTTATATTTTTTTGCATTGAGGGCAATTGCACCATTTTTCATAGGGGTGGGGTAAAGGGGTTGTTAGTAGTAGGGTGAAGTCTGAGTAACCAAACTCATAACCCTCCCTTGGGGTTTTCTTGCCTGTGTTCTTTTCCCCCAAGGGGCTGTTTTACATTTTTTATTGAACCAACATGTTTAGCATTGTATATATTTGTATAAGTAGACTAAATGACTGAAGCATGATGGCATAAAAGCATGAAAAATGATATATGTCCAAAACTTTGAACTGTGTTATATCTATAGTTTTAATAAGTTGAATGTTTTTGATCTGCATGTGACATGATAGGAACCGGTATGATAGCATGGTATAAGCTAGAACTTGAACTAGATTCTTCAATGATTGAATAATGAAACAATGTGCCATATGTGTGTGAGGTGATTTTGTATAAGTCATACAGTGTGTGCCAATCTAGAACTTGCCTCGTTGTCCTGCTAAGATAATCTATGCTGGAAATTGGGAAATGATCATAGGCCCTTGTTAATGATAAATCCACTTAAGCCTAAAAGAATCTAACCAAAATAAATAAATTCTCCCTTCGATCAAAATGTTCGAGCCTAACGAATACCACTACTTTCAATACACCTAACTCACCTTCCCTAAAATCTATTTTGGCCCTGGTCCCTTCTTGGACATTGTGACCTTAATCTCAGCACTGGTCAAACCTAGGAGATCGTGCACCTCAACTTATGCAAAATACATAAGTTGAGGGTGGCTGTGAAGAAGGAAACTAAAATAAAAGGTTATGAAAAGAGTTGTTTGTAGAAGAAGGAAAAGATAGTAAAATGTGTGACTAAATCCAAAAGAAACAACAGAGTGATAACAATGTTGAATAAAAAATATGAAGAATGAAAAAGTTGAAGTCACATCTGTGCTAAAATAAGTCAAGGAAAAGAGCAGAAAATAAAATGATGTCAAAATTGGTTGTGAAAAGAGGTAAATAGTCAAGGTAATATCAACGAGGGCAGAAAAGTCACTAGAATACACAAATGTACCATACCTGACCCTGAGCCTACGTTACAAGCTAAGAAAGTCCTATAGTGATCCCAGTTGACCAGTCTGGAAAGTCTAGGCAGCGAAAATAAGGGCAACCATATGGTATTGAGGTCTAACTGTATTTGAATTCACTTCTGAGCGTGAGTGTTTACTGAATCCTTAAACTAAAACATAAGATTTTTAGTGAGAAACAGGATTTCTTTGTGGTAAGGGCACAATTTATTTTGTAGGAAAATTGGTATCTTGGTGATTGTTGAAAGTGTATGTGGTGATGTCTATTGGTCTGTCTATGTCATGTTTTGATCCGGATGAGTTAACTTATTGAGCCTAAATGAGAGGATTTGCACTACGTGAAAGAATTGATAGAGACAGCCATGTAATTGCTAGAGTTTGTATGTTTGCTTTTGCATGAGTGTCGTTTAGAGTTTAGTGTGTCGCAAAAGGACAAGCAATGATTTTAAGTTGAGGATGTTGATGTACCGTTAGTTTACGGTATTTTTGATGCATTAAACTTGAAGTTTGTGTGTGTCTTAGGCATTTTTGTTATTAGATATGATGGTGTTTGTTCTCATTTTATAGGAAATCGGTTTGAAGCAGTTTCCTTTTAATGTAGCTGAAACAACATGAGTTTTGCAACCTATGAGCTCACCCACGAGCAGTCACTCAACTGACAAGTCGTAGGTGGAAGCTGTGGGTCAGAGGTTCAAGGAAGTCTGACCTAAGTGTGGAACCACAGAGGAAACCGACGCCACGTAGCATGAATAACGGACCGTCGATGGTAGCCGTCGTTTGATTTAGAAAGTTGAGTTCCAGTACATGAACCACGGATGTGCAAGATGGATCGTGAATGGACCTACGAACCATAGGTGGCAACCGTTGATGAGAAGACCAAGAATTTTGCCAACTGCTGAACCACATAGGTGACCCACAGACCGTTAGCTGATCCATAGTCTGTCATAGGCCACCATCGGTCGAAAACTGCCAAAACCGTATTTTCCTTATTTTCGTTTCCTACTTGGTTTAGGACTTAAGTACTATAAATATAAGTTTTAATTTACGTTTTTGAGTGTTACACCTTTTTGGAGACTTTTGTTCTTAGTTTTTGGGATCACTTTGTAAACAATTTAGCAATTTAGTTCGTGAAGCTCGTTTACGGTGTTTTAATGCTTTAAATTCCCTTATGATATTTTGAAAAAATTCAAAATGGGTCATGGTCATAGCCAAAGTTTGTATTTCCTTGTTTATAATGAAAGCCTCCTCTATTGCAAAAATTTATTTCACTTGCTTTAATTCTTCTATCTAACAGTCTTTGTTCTTTATTTTAGTAAAAATAATTTTTAACTTGTCAATATCATGTCACGTCACAAGCTAAATGAGCAAAATGAGGTAGATGATAATAAGTTTGAAAAGTATGATGATGAGATCATGATACCCGAACATCTTGCAAGAGAATTGAACAGTTTGAGAATCATGATATGTCAATTCTAGATGAGATAGAAACTGTGAATCAAGAAAACGATGAATGTGTCAAAGAATCTAAAATCAACGTCCATCTTACGAAGCCTCACAAAAAAGAACTCATCAATTCGCTTAGATAATACATGTATACATTTGTTTGATGACATGTCATGGTTGAATATAGTCATTTATCTCACGTTTCCATTGACTCAGATGTTATCAAGAGCTACTACGTTTAAAGACTAAAAGCTTCTTTTTTCACTTTCCCTTGTAATCGCATCATTTGCTTGTAATTACTGATGCTTAGAATTTTATACCTTTTGTAATGAACTATGTCTTATCTGAATTCTCAAAAATGAGATACGTAGGTGGTTTATGTCAGCCTCGGTCACCCATTTATCTACTTTCAATATTTCCTTTGTACCTGAACTACGTTCGACCTGAATTCTCAAAAATGAGATACATAGGTGGCCTTTGTCGGCCTCAGTCGTTAACTTATCAAATTGTCTTTTTTTTGTTAGTCCTTAATAGAGAAACTACATTTGACCTGATTTCGCCAACGGGATACATGAGAGCCACAACGGCTATGATATTTCCCACGCAATATTTTAATTTCTTTTAATAATGGAAACTGGAATAGAATTTTTAAGAGGGACTCAAAAATTCTTAAGAAGAAATCTTTTCTCCGTCAATTCAAGACTGAAGATACACAAAGAGTTACAACGGAGCCATAGTTTTTGAGATACGCCAAGACATCTAAAAGAAAATAAAATTTTTAGGTCATCTGTAAAAGTTTCATTAAACATCTTCAGAATTTCATAATCAATTTCAAATATCCCTAATATGTTCACAAGTTTTAAGCTAACATCGAATGATATTCGACATCGCTAGATTTCAGAGTTCACTACAGATCTTTCTAACTATAGCAGTTTTTGAGAGGACCATTGCGGAAAATTCCCAAGCTTCAAGGATTTTTTTCCTCCAAAAATACCTATCAGACACGCCAAAGTCTTGAACCAAGGACGTTCATTTATGCTATGCATGACATAACATTTGACAATGACCTTTCTCAAATTTGATTTTTTAAAATCCTTTTTTAATAAATGCCTTTATTATGGCAAATATTTTGTATAAAATATAATTTCATCTTATATCTATCAAGAACTGTGATATCGAAGAAATCAATCGATGATAATAAGACAATGAGCGAGCAATTAAAGAAGTCAACACAGATCATTTTTGTTTTAAAAACTAACAAATTTTCTGTGAATGCATGTTTATAGGAATGCCACAAGATCATTGTATTCCTCCATTCAAAAGAGCAAGGAGCTCCACAAAATTGACAATTTTTTTGTGGATGCGGGAAAGTCATTAAAGTTCTTTAGAAGAAAAAAATGTGATTTTAAATACAGGCAATAATACCTCATTAAAATCCCCAGCAAAGCATGAGTCACAACTTAAACGAAGTGTTCAAAATAGGAACAAGTAAAAAGCATAACTTTCGAAATATACACATATCTAAAATAACATCAAATTATATTTTACAGCATCAAGGACGTCTAAAGAATGTTCACAAGTCATGTCAATATCAAACGCGATAATGTGCATTGGCTAGATGGACATCATATTCATCACCTAGAGGGACATTCATGTTGCATTGGCAAAAGCAATAATATCATCGCCTAGAGGGATATTAATGCCATATTGTCAAAGAAGATAATCATCCAGAGGGACGTTCTGGTCGCATCGTCAAAGGAGATAATCACCTAGAAGGACACTCATGTTGTATTGTCAAATGAGATCATACCACCACTCAAAGGTATTTCCTTGCATATTGTCAAAGAAGATAATTACCTAGAAGGACATTCATATAGCATTGTTAAAGGAGATAATATCATCGTCTAGAGATACATTCATTCCATATTGTAAAAAAATATAATCACCCAGAGGGACATTCATCTCGTATTGTCAAAGAAGATAATACCATCACCTAGAGGGACATAGTCTTTATGACCCAAAGGGACATTTATGATGTATTATCAAATGAGCTAATACAATCCTCTAGAGGGATATTCATTATTGATTATTAAATGAGATAATACCCAAGGGCGGATCTATGTGGACGGGTGGGGGTGCCACGACACCCATTGATCTCGGAAAAAACTTTGTATATATATCTATATATAAAATAATTCAATATATATTAACGTTGCCACCCTCTAATTGAAATGCTGAACAATACAATTGGCAAATGAGAGAGCCTGCCACATATCCAACGCAGGTTCGAACCTTGCTGGCAACATTTATTTTTTGGCTTGCTCATGCCCTTTTTTTTTCTTTTCTTTTCTTTTTCATTAATGTATGAAGTGCTCTAATTTGTTTTTCTTCCATTTATGTTTATTTATTTACTATTCTTTATTAATTCAATTTGAGTCCTTTTCACAATTAATTTTTAGTTTTTTTTTTACTTTCTCATTCACTAATTATTAATCTCTTGATATGAGTGTTACTTGTTTATTCTTTATCAATTAATGAGTACTGAATTATGAACGTCAAATAAATATTATTAAGAATATATTTAAATAGTAGTTTTAAAAATATATAAGTTTTAAAAATGATGAATATTATTACTAGAGCTTTTTTTTTTAATTTAAAGGTTCTTTCGTTCTTCACCGACGTTCTTGCTAAGTAAGATGACTAGGCTGAAACTACAATTTTTATTCTATCCCTACTATAGATCTCCAACAACACGTAAAATTAATGGATAATGAATATATTAAGTTAATACTATCATATGTTTTATACAAACCCAAATATTAATGTGAAATTTTTTTTCCCTCAAAGTTTTGGCGAATAAGCATCTAATTCCAAAAAGGAAATAAAATTGAATTGTTTAGTTATCTCTTATATCTAAAAGAAAATATTAATTACGAACATGTATGTTTGATTGATTTGTTTATAAAAAAGTAAAAAGATTAATAACTCGAATTGTAATCCAAAATTAAAGAAACCGATTCTTTTATCTTGAACTATGTGGCACCCATGACCTCCAAATCCTAGATCCTCCTATGATAATACCATCACCTAGAGGAACATCATCTTTATCACCGAGAGGGATATCATCTTAATCACCTATAGGGAAATTCATGTTGTACTACCAAATGGGATAATACCATTACCCAAAATGACATTTATATCGTATTGTCAAATGAGATAATACCATTACCTAGAGGGACATTGTCTTAATCACCCAGAGCGAATTCATGTGGTATTGTAATATGAGATAATATCATTGCACAGAGGGACATCATCATCATTTTACTATTGAAGAATCAACATCTTATGAATGGAGCATCAACATCATCACCCTACCTATGGAGAATCATCATCTTATCATGAAGCAACATTGTCCTACCAATGGATTATCGTCAATCATCATCCTATTAATGGAGCATCAATGTAATTATCCTATCATGGAGCATGAAGGCTATAGGAGAAGGAGAGAATGAATATTTGACTGAAAGGCCAAAAACATTGAAAAAGATGTAAACTCCACTCTAGGAGTTGGCTAACCAAAAGGGCAGATCGCTCAAATTGCATGACCTCACCCAAAGTGACAGTGTATATAATCGAGGTAGGTCAGCAAATCAAAAGTAGAACGGTGATTCGACAAAATTGAAAGGAGAACCAAAGGATCATCTCCGAAGGTGACATGACATTGATAAAAATTGAAGGCTTAAAAGGCGAATAAAAGTGGTAATCATCTATCCGCCAAATATGAAAGGTAGACTCAATCAAGTTCTCCATCTGAGATACAATCACCAGAAGATAGAAGAAAATAAGAGGGGAGCTGTGGAACAGACGGTGATCCACCGATCAGGCTCAGCGAGCCCAACTAATGTCAACAAGTTTTTCACGCAGTAGATTTTTTGCGACATTTTGGGAAAAGGTAAATAACGAAAAGGAGAGCGAAAAAACAGAGCTTTTTGGAGGTGAGTTTTCTAGAAGTGTTTCAGTTTTGAGTGTTTTTGTGTATGAGATATTTCACCTAGTGAAGAAATTCTTTATGTTTTGGGTTTAATTTTTACTTTTGCAATTGACAATTAGAAGTTGAAATCGAAGTGAATGTTGATTATAATTTCATAATGTCATCACATCCATACTTGCTATTATGATACGTATAATTTGTTTAGTTTTTGTGATTGATGGCTAAAATCCAAAGTCTAGGGGTACAATTATAGGGTTGGGTGCTGATTTAATTTACTGGGTGTTGTGATTGTCTCTGTTTTATTGATGTTCATTCATGTATTTGGCCTAATTAGTATGAGGATAACTTATGGGTTAAGGTTGGAAACTTAATCCTTTTACCGATCTCCAATTGATGCTCGAAAGAAAATGATTGGAGTGGGTAATTATCTTAATGCATGAAATTTAGGGTTGATTTCTATAGTTTTCTTGAATGATGGATTATGGTTCAGATCTACTTGCCCCAAATCTACTTGAAAGAGAGATATCGTAAGGTAATGGGTTGTTTTGTTATTCAGATAGACGAGACTGAAAGCTTGTTTGGTTGTCATATTTATTATTTTCTTGACATTGCATGTAAAAATCTGATAGCATTTATTTTCAATATTACATAAGGAGAATGGTTAAGTGACATTCATATTATACTACATTGTATAAAAAATCCTTGAAAAAAAATCATTACAAGTCAAAAATCATCCTGTGATCTCCGAAGATATATACACTTGCCAATAGACTATTCTTGATGAAATATCGATACATCACTAGGATATTCAATGTTATCATCAGTAGTAGGAAAATAGACATAGTACTTTTGTCCAATTTTCCCAGTGATATACCCGAACCACCACCCATCATCTGAGAACACATCAACCATAACGTATAGACGGAAGTCACTTTTTACTAGCATTGTTTAATTTTGATTATCAGATGGAACATGGCGAACCACGGAAACATTTTCAATCTCCTGCAGTGGAGCCGGTTCATCGTCAGTCAACAACATCATGTACTTACCTGCGTAATGATAAGTGCTAAAGGAAGAAACAATAGTTGCATTGTCGTAAGTACCTATAAAGCCATATACTTGACTTTCCACTTCAACTTCATAGCCCTTTTTGAATACTTATGTTTTCTGTTTTTTCTTGATTGATATTGCTTTTATTGACATGGAGATCGTATCTGTCCTTTATTGGAGGCGTTTCTCAGAATGTTTTGTTTGTTCTTTTATTTAAACTATGCAATAGATCAATTCAATTGAATTAGAAAAAAACATCAGAGTAATCATATTTTTGCTTAATTGAAAAGAAAGTTTAGTCACTTATATCTTATATTTTTTAATAGGCATGTTTTTAACCTAGTCTTAGTAATGTATAGCCAAGGGGGATCAATTGAATTCCCTTCATTAAAAAATTATACTATGCAAAATCAAAAAGTGATATTCTTGTTGTATTTGAACTGTTGAATTCCCTTGAAATAAGTGACAATTTTAGCGCATTAGAAAAGCGGTTCAAAACTTACTTTACGTCAGAGGTAAAATCCCAACTGGGCATTCTTTAAGTCATTATATATGAAACAGAACATTATTCACATTTCCCATCTATTTAAAATAAAAATTCATGGAAACATCAAAGGAGAATCTGATCAACATAAGCTAGGTATATGGTTGACTCATATCTTTTAAATTTTCCAAGCATTCACTCAAATAAAAAAATGGGCAATCTTAGTAATTGTGTTGGTTGGCTATTTGAATTTTATCTTTTTGGTAATGATTTGACTATCACCTTGTTATCCTCTCTCCCACTTTTCATTCCCCTGCCTCAAAACCAAAAGAATAAAAAAACATCAACAAAAATAAATTAAAAAATTGAAGCACCAGACTATTAAAAGAAAAATATGATCAAATATATGTAGTCTAATTTGATATATTTAGTATATTTTACAAATTAAAATGAAATTACAAAGATTGACAAGAAAATTAAAAAAGTCTTACGAACCTTTGGATTTTCACCAAGAACTAGCTACGTTTAATTAGGAGAAAAATTAGTATCTAATAGATAACAAATGAAAATGAAGTTGAGAAATGTGGTAAAGATATGTATCACTGACAATATTTATATTGATATGTGAATTTTGATTTGTCTTTTGTCCTATATTTAGTAAGTAAAAATGGATTACAATAATCTCCATTTTAATGTTGTTCCCTTTAAATGTTAGTACTTTCAAAACATTCACTAATTAGTTCTTTTATCATTGTCAATAACAAAAAAAAAGTTCATTTTTAATCATGCAAAACTAAATAAATACACTATCTAATCAATGGATTGCATATCCTATGTGTTTATACAAGGCACTTGTTAAAAATATATATATATTTTGATATGTTTTTCATGATTTTTTTTTTATGGTTACACTTTTTTATATTATTTTTATTATGCAATGTTTACTGGGGATATGACCCTAAATATGAAGTGATAGGGGTAGTTAGGGTAGAAGGCTTGCAAGTAGACGAACGTTATCTAGTCTCCATAAGAATTCTTATTAATGTTCACATACTATCTTGTTCATCAATTCTGTTATTACGTATTGTTTAATTGTCTTTGGTTAACATATTGTGTGTCCTTACTGAGATGAGATTTTATTAGAAACAACCTCACTACTTTTGTAAGGTTGCGTACATACCACCCTCAAAAACCCAAAATATGAGATTGCACTATATATGATTTGTTGTTGTTATTGAGATAACTTATTGAGTTCATAATCAATATGAACTGAACAATTTGTTATTTTAATAAAAAAAATTGAATGGAGAGATTGATGTTGATAGTCGTCAATACTGAAACAATAGGGTTAATCCTAAAAAAAATTAATACAACACCATTTTGGTAAGAATTCATAAGATTGTAAAGAAAATGCCAATTCATTATTTTCCATTTTTCATCAAAAAGACAACGAAGTTAATGTTGTTAGGGTTTTGCCCTGATTTTCTTACCATATTTGAGTTTTAATTTTACCTTGAGGAAAGTTAAGCATAACCATGATTGTTTTTACTTTTCATGAAAGGAAAATATAATATTCTTGCATTTTTTGTTATTCTTTCCCAGAGAAAAGTTTGGAGATCTATAAATTGAAGATCTTTATTCTAACAGAAGAACACAATAACATCCACAATTTAGTCGTTTAGAGACTTTTGTTTATTGGGAGATTTATATCTCAACGGTTTTAATATTATTCTTTTATATTAGATTTCATATAATAATATTATATTTTGTGTATACGTTTTTTGTTATCTCATTTATCACTCATGATTTCTAGTTATTAGCTTCCGCATGAGGTCCTAATCACTTTCAAACACAACAAGTGTTATTAGAGCACATGGTTCAATGATCTCATGGAACGAGGTTGAAGACAAGTTCAACGCGGTTTCAAATCAATTTGCAACAAATTTGATTATAATGAAGAATTTTGTCCAGCTACATGTGGAGAAGAGATTATAACCATATTTTCAACATTTCTATTGCTACATTTTTTAAAATAAAATAAAAATATTTTAAAACCATTTCTTAACTCATATATTTTAAACTATATTTTTAACCTTGACAATTAAAATGATGAAGACTATGTGAAGAACAAAGATTATCATGCAGTTGAAGAAAGCGGATGAAGTTTTGTCAAGACAATCCAGCCAAAAGGAGAGATTTGTTAGGGTTTTGCCCTGATTTTCTTACCATAGTTGTGTTTTAATTTTACATTGAAGGAAAGTTAAAGCATTACCATAGTTATTTTTACTTTTCATGAAAGGAAACTATAATTCTCTTCCATATTTGGTTATTATTTCCTTAGAGGAAAAGTTTGGAGATCTATAAATTGAAGATCTTTATTCTCATAGCAGAACACAATAGCATCCACAATGTAGTCGTTTAGAGACTTTTATTTATAGGGAGATTTATATCTCAACAGTTTTAATAGTATTCTTTTATATTAGTTTTCAATTAATAATATTATATTTTTAGTATAAGTTTTTTTGTTATCTCATTTATCACTCATGATTTGAAATTGTAAGCTTCCGCATGATGTCCTAATCACTTTCGAACCAAACAAATGTGTGGTTCTTTAGTGTTACAAAACATAATTTCGAGAAATTACTTTCATAGGGACCACAACTTTTGCAAGACTTTTGTTAAAAATGAATTACTTAAATCTTGTACAAAATCTAACTTAAATTGCTTAATCTTCTTTAAGTTAAAAACTAAATCACGTGAATAGGGTAGACTCTATGCTTCACAAAAAAAGCATATGTATTAGTGCCCAATTTTTAACTAAAATTAAATTATGTGTTAATCTTCACAAAGAAACATTGATTATTTACAACATAAAGTACAATATTCTTTTAAATAATTTTTTTTATATTATTTCATTCTCTTTAAACTTATCATAAATAAAAGAAATCAAGAAAATGTTATTTTTCCTTTTTGTATTTTGTTCGACTTACAATATTTTATTCTTTTTTAAAATAAATAAATAAGTGTTCTATCTTTCTTCATATATTTTATAAATAAGAGTAACATTTTGTCAAAAATAACAACCAATAATCGAATAGTTTTAAACAAAGTGAATTATAAATTTCTATTAATTTCTTTATAGATTTTCAAATGTTATAACAAGCATATTAAAGTGGGGTACATCAACTTATCAACTTCTTGAATCAGATCCTATTTTTCTAAATTATATTTTTATCTAAAGTTTGTCAATTTATTATTTATAATATTATGTTAACAAATCATATATTGATTGTCTCAATGAAAGGATGCTTTTTAACGTTGAATTTGTCACACCGAAACTTAGGAATGCAATTGACACCTGGTGCAACACTTGACCCTAAACTGACCCTTGCTAGAAAACTATAATACCATCGTAATACCAATCACAAAATTAAGAAAACAATTAAGTATATTTCAGCATAAAAAAAGTCCTTGGTCGAAAAGGTGTAATGACCTCTAGGTCATTTTTGTGTTTATACCTTCTATTCAGCGTTTAGAGCTTTCCTGTAGCGACGCCACATCATTTTTGTGACTGACATTTCGGTCACCTGGTTATTTGATTAGTTTTTATGCGAGTTTTAGTGTTTTGGAGTTTTGAAACCTTGAATGGTCATTTTTTATCGGAAGTTTAGGAAGATGACCTCATAATATAATTACGAAGATTTCATCGGCTCCAGAAGGGTCATTTTAGGCTATATGTATAGTCGACATAACTCTAGAGGGTTTCAGTAAAAGTCTGTAGAATTAGGCATTATAGCTTTCCAGTTATGGCCTAAGTTTGACTTTTGTCAATATTCTTAGCAAACGAGTTCAATAAGAGTTCTGCAAGCACGGTTATCTCCAGAATGTTGTATTTTGTCTAGAATAACCCTTCATTAGGTCAGGATGCTTCCGGGCTAATTCCGAGGCCGCTTGTGGATTTTAGCTTAAAATAAAAATTGGGTGGGGGACCCACTTTTAATCGATACTACCTCAGATGGAAGATTAGATGATTTTATTGATTCTAGAATGTCAAATCTGATGGGATAACATAGTTCATTTTTGCACACAGAGTTATGAATGCATTCGGGCCCCCTGTCGAAGTTAGGAAGCCTTGGCACTTCAGCTAGATGTTATGAACTGAGGCAAACCTTACGTTCACGGGCATCGGTCCGCGTTCACGAATGGATAGTTCCCAGGCGTGCGTTTTCACGCACAAACTAACGTGTTTGCGGGCAACCGTCTGGCCTCACATTCGTGAGGCTTCCTTGCGTTCCTGAGGGGCGGTAACCAGGCCTCATTTAAAGCCAAGTCGAGAAAAACCTTGGCTTCCCAGAGTATTTTTGAAACTTCTCCTCCATCTGACCTTCAATTTCAGTGATTTGAATACCCACGTGTCGGTAATTGTCGAGTCTACTTGATGGAGTCATTGAATTGAGTCGGTGATCCTCCATTAAAGAAATTTGGGTATTTTTTGGCTGTTTTTGCCTTTCTTTATTTTTGAGTATTGTTTGTTGTTCTTTCTATTATTTTAGGCCTTGAATTGTGTTCAGGTTGGGGACATAAGCTCGAGCTATTGGCTAGGACATGTGACATAATTAGTTCCAGAAATTCCTATACGGATCCAATTATTCCCATTTGACTCTGAAATTAGTCCTTCTCCATTTTATGTGATTTTAGTGTCTCTACACCGTATTGACGTTTTAATCCTCTTCTTGATAGTGTGGAAGAATTCAGAGGTCGTTCGGAATGGAAAAGCTCTTGCCTTGTGATTAGGAGTGCGCGTGGTCGGCCTAGAAATAGTCTACGAGTTTCTTTCAAATAAGATTGAGCATGAATTTGTGAAATCATGAATATTAATGTGAATTGGGGGCGGGTACCTATTTATTCATGCTTTTCTTTTTAGAAACCATAATTTAGGATTGATTACTATTGTTTCAAGGGTAATACCATTTTTGTTGGGGGTTGTATGTATGTTTCAGCATGTATGTGATTTATTTATTTAACTATGTGTTTCTTGAAGCATGTTTGGCTTTAGTATAGGAATGACTAATGTTTCCGTAGAACCGTGAACGTTGTCAGTTTGGTATGTATTTAACGCCATTCGTAAGAACTAGGTCCATGTAGGCATGAATAACAAACACGGTTCAGATAGTATGCTTCTTAATCTAGGACTTTGTGTAGCTTGTTATCCTTTTTGTCTTCTCTCCTTAAGTGTGCAGCTCAAATGTATAAGCTGAGGTTATGTGCTTTTTCGAGATTAGAGTACTTCAGGCTTGGAGTCTTTTGTGATATCTTTAGGAATGGACGTCGATCCACGGTTCCTTGGAGCTTACTAGAGATCCTTTTCAGAGTAAATAATCCATGGGGTCACTCTTGCTAGTAGGGCAGCTTACGCCCCTGGGAGTGGAATGGCTGACTGAGCAGCCTTGATATCTGAGATCCTCTACAAAGTTGACGCACTTTCATGTCACTCCTGCTAGTTGGGTAGCTTAAGCACCTGATGTGTACGGTTTGTCTAGGCAACCTACGTTGATTGGAACTCTTGCTAGCTCAGTTGTGAGTTAAATTGTTTTTGGTTACTTGTCCTGGGAGTCAGACTGATTTTATTGGATTCATATCTTTGTTACACTTCTATCTTGTATACTTAACATTTTTGTGTACATGTCGGGCTTGTGGTGGTCCATTCAGTTTTTATTTAAATTTTAACATGAGTGTACCTTCTAGGCTTATAGGGTCAGATAGGTTTAGAATAGTTGTACTAAGAATTACTTCGGGTATGATCCTGTGCCTTCTTTTTATATCCACTTTGACATCTACTTTAGTCTAGATTCTATCTTTTTTTATCGTTTTAACTCTTGCTTTGTTGGCGTATGATGCCTACTAAGTACCTTGTTTTGGTACTTACTCTACACTCTACATCTTTTCATGATGTAGGTCCTAGTACCACCTACTTGCGGTGATCTTTGGTGTAATCTTTTGTAGCTTGTGGATATCATAGATGAGGGTGAACTCTTGGCATCCTCGATAAGTGCATCTCCCTTTGTGTACATATGTTAGCCTGTCTTTTGCCTTTGAGATGGCATGTTGTGGTCTCGTTTTGAGACTTGTATATGTTCTTGTTTGACACCTCTATACTTGTGACTTCTAGGTTCAAGGAGGGTATATGATGTATATAGTTTTGGTTTTCTTTTCATTTGAGTCTCTTCTTATTGTTAGCATTATTTTCAATTTAGTTATACCCCTATACTTATTACTTGTCGTTCGGGGTTTGGGTTGGATACCTACTAGTGGGTTATAGTATGTGCCATCATGGATCGAACAGTCGGGTCATGACAAGTTCATATCAGAGCACCCGGTTCAACAATCTAACTTGTACAAATCAAATACCTAATAAAGTCCTACAGATTGGTGTGGAGATGATTGTGTGCTTACTTTGGGAGCCTACAGGTTATATTTATGACTCCTTTTCTTTTGAATCACTTTCAAGTAGAATGTCTGTTATTGGTTTCTTGAAATCTCACTTGTTTCACTACTTTTGTAGGATGGATCTTACGCTCCGCGAGGTGTCTCGGGGTAGGGGTCAACCCTTTGTTTCCTAATAGGGGTACAACACCACTCGAAGAAAGAGTAGGGTATGGAGCCCGCAGTGGATAAACAATGTTCCAGAGAACCCGATGGGGCTGGGACCAGCTCTGCCACCACCCACACCGGCTATGGCTCCAGACCCTCAGGCTGCTATTGCTCAACTCCTGAATGTGCTTGGGGGCATGCAGTAGTCCCCAATACAAGAACCAGCACTAGTAGAGCAACCTACACCAACACAAATTAAGAAATATCAACCTACAACAGGGGTACCTCAGGATTAGGTACAACCTAGGGGTGCCCAACTCATGATTTTGGCCGGAGCTATGCCATTAGAGGAGCAAAAGATGATTTGAGTGTTGTTGAGGCTGTTACCTCTGAGGTATTGTAGGGCCATGGGTGAGGATGCCCTTGATTTTATGACTTATTTCCGTGAGCGGCTGTTTTATTTAGAGCTTGTGGAGTTCAGAAGAGGTGACTTCACTTCTTATCAACTAGATGGGCTAGCCTTGTAGTGGTGGCGTACCTTTCTTGAGACCAAGCCAGTAGGGTCTCCTCTTGTCAACTGGATTGTGTATCCTAAGGAATATTTGGTTAGGTTCTTCCCTCGTAGTGTCAGAAATCATCTCAGGTATCAGCTCTCTAGGATGGAGTACAGTTTTATGACCATATATGTGTACGAAGTGACTATATAGGGTTCAATTTTTTATTCGTGGGTTAAGACTACAACTGTGGGTTGAGACTAAGTCTATGATCTCACTGGGTTTCTGCTTTCTAGATGTTCTTAATCATGCTCGCACGATTGAGCATCTCTACCTGCTCTACCAGCTCCACCGGTAGAACCTCCAGCTATGGATCGAGGTCAGGGTCAGGACTATCGTGATTGAAGATTAGGTATTCGGGGTGGTCACTAGGAAGGTTGGTTAGGTGGTAGGACTAATTGCTAGGGTAGAGGCGGACTGACAATTTTCATATAGCTCCAGCGAGGGTAGAGACTAAGGCATCATATGATGTGATCACATATGCGATTCTTTTATGCTATCAACCCGGCTTTGCTTTATTTGATCCAGGACCAACCTATTCTTATATATCTTTGTATTATGCTTGTCATATGCGTATTAGTTCTGAGATTATGGAAGCTCCATTGCATGTATCGACCCCCGTGGGTGAGTCCTTAGTAGTGGATCAGGTGTTTCGATCATGCTTAGGTATTATCTAGGGGCGTGACACCTGGGCTAACCTTATATTTTCATATATGCTTGAGTTTTATGTGATTCTCAGCATGGACTAGTTATCCCCCTACCGTGTAGTTTTAGATTATTTCTCTAAGACCGTTAACTTAGCCATGCCTAGTGTTTCCCCACTGGTGTGGCAGGGTTCCATTAGTAGCATACGGTTCGGAGTTATATTTTTTATCTAGGCTTGGAGACTATTGTCTAGCTTATGTTTGTTTCATTTGGCTTATGTGATTTTAGTAGAGAGAGATCCCTCCAGTTGAGTCATTTCCAATCGTCTGGGATTTTGTAAATGTGTTTCATGCCTACCTACCTGGCCTACTCCCAGAGCGTGACACTAATATTTCTATTGAGCTTGATATAAATACTCCCCCTATTTCTAATCCACCATATCGTATTGCTTCTACAAAACTCAAGGAGCTCAATATCCAACTTCAGGATCTAATGGGTAAGAGATTCAATAGGCTTAGTGTGTAACATTTAGGTTCTCATTCTATTTATGAAAAAGAAGGACGGTACAATACACATATGTATTATTATAGTGAGATAAATAAGGTGACGGTGAAGAACCGCTACCCCATGTCTAAGATTGATGACCTATTTTTACAATCTTCAGGGTGCCGCAGTGTTTTCGAAGATTGATCAGTGGTGTTGTTACCATCATATGAGTATTAAGGCAGCTGACTTCCCTAAGACGTCATTTAGGTATAGATATGGCCACTACGAGTGGGTGGAAAATTAAAAATTTCTTAAAAATGTGTAGTCCTAGTACTTTTATACTATTCACCAGGACGGTTGTCATCCAATGCACGAGTCGCAGGTAGGTCTCGTAGGTGAGACTCACACATAGAGAATTTTTAGTATCAAAAGTTGGAACCTACGGTTGTGGTTTACCGACCGTAGGTGGACCCACAGACCGTACATGGGTTCGCGTCGTTGGTGGTCCAAAGATGATGGTCTATGAACCCACCAACAGTCGACCAGGATGGTCCATGATGTGAGCTACGGACCGTAGGTCAGGTTGTTGCTGAGGGTTTGACAGTTATCTTAAAGTGGCTTTTGTGTCTTTTCCTAATAATTTTAACTCAATGCTATTTCGTTTTACCTCCTACTATAGACCCTATGTAAATGTTTTTACCCCCAAATTTCCCAATTGAACTCATTCTTCTAAATTCTCAAAGTTGATCGATGTTTTTCCACAAAATATTTCTCTCTCTAAAATCTTGAAGAAGAAGACAAGGGTTTCAAGGTCAAGCCTCAAAATTCACCACTGATTGTAATCTTTTGGCATCAAGGTATGATAGTATTCACCTATGGAGTCCTTTCCTCCATAGGGTTCCTAAATTATCCAATTGTGCAATATAGAATCTCCAACAAAAGTTATAGTTTTTACTAAATCTCATGGGTTCTTTTCAATTATGATCTAATTGACTATTTTATGTCTTTTTATGCTTGAATTGAAGAAATTGCATGTTTGTAAGATGAATCCCCATGAACCCATGTGAAATCCATGTTGTCTAGAATTGATCATATGATGAAGCTTTTCAATCATGAAAGATGAGTTTATGAATATAAGCATGTTCCTTATGAAATTGATGTAAATGTTTAAAGATTCTTTGGGAGTGAAGTATCAATGTGATTTTTGTTGTTGGGAAATGATTTTCTCACATAATGGATTCATAAGGTCGAAAGGTCCTCTCACCTAAGATGAGTCAAGTTAAGGATCTAATCTAATGATAAGGCACGCAACGAATACCCATCTCTCACAAATATTAAGATAAGAGATGACTAATGACTATTTAGTGGGATTTATGCTTAGAACCGAGTGGACAAGTGGCGATTACCCATGTCCCATAAACTATGTGCCACCATAGGTATTCTAGATAGACATTATCTAGTGGATCGACGTAAGCTATAATTTCATGGTTCTTTCCTTGGAAAGTGAGGACACCTCTTTTTACTGTGGGGTAGACACTAAGTTCCATGTTATAGCTCACATGGTCTCTATGTCGGTCAAAGGTAAATCTCCCACAATAATGAACTAAGGTTAATTCTACTAGTATCTCACATGTGTTTTATGATGATTTCAACTTGCATTGACCATGTTCACGATTATGTTTTCTATCCTCTTATCTGATGTTTTAACTTGGTCTTTGCATATCACGTAAAAGTCCTTTTAGCATGTTTTGGTATCTTTTATGCATTGCTATCAGACATGGTACATTCTTTGTACTAACACATATACTCTCCTACATTGTTTCGCTGATGTAAGGTTCCATGTCCCCACTCTGCATTTCCGCGACTAGTGATCACTTGTAGATTGAAGATTGGGGCAACTAGTGTGAGAGACTTCGCTAGAATGAATCCTTTGGAGTTTAATGGTTCCAAGGTTGAGGAAGATCCTCAAGAGTTCATTGATGAAGTGTATAAGGTGTTCACGATCATGGGAGTGACGTCGGTGGAGAAGGCGGAATTGGCCATTTATCAACTCAAAGTTGTTGCTCAAATATGGTTCAACCAATGAAAGGAAAAAAGGGCTGATGATGCGGGTCCTCTTGATTTGGAAAAGTTTAAGGCTTCTTTCCTTGATAGGTTCTTTCCCTATGATATGAGGGAGGTAAAAGTACTTGAATTCATTAACCTTTGTCAAGGAAGTATGAGTGTGAATGAATATGCTTTGAATTTCACACAATCGTCTCGATATGCTCCTACTATGGTAGTCAATCCTAGGGCAAGAATGAGTAAGTTTATTTCGGGCATGTCAGATATGAAGGTTAAGGAATGCAGTACCGCTATGCTTATTAATGACTGATTAATGTTTCAAGAACACCTCATCCAATTCTAGGTGCAAACGATCGTTAAGCGGTATAAAACCCAACAATTGAGTTGGGGTCGAATCCCATAGGAAGCGGTACGTGTTCAAATTTTACTATGAAGTAGAAATGTGATCTAACTAGCTATAGGAATAGATATTATCGGAAAAGGACACATTACAAATCAAAGGGGTGACATCAAATGTCAGATGGGGGTTTTGATTTGCAATTATCAACTACAAATAACAGTCACAAACAATAAGAATTAACAATAATGAGAGGGATTCTTGGGATGTGATCGATTATAGGCAATATAGACATATGGGTAATTGCAACTATTAGTAAATAGCTAGATATTAGTGAGTAGGCTAGGCTATAGGGGAGGTAAATTTTCTCTTAAACAATTTACCCCGAATCAAGTGATTTCTCTCGAACATCAACAAGCATGAAAAATAAGAGCAGCCCACACCTTAATCCATTCACTCTCTTGAGCTAAATGTGTGGAATTGGATTTAGGATTCACTCTCTCGAGCTGAACCCAAATCAACCCAATACCCACAAACCATTAATAAAAAATCTTAGTTCTAAAACCTCTCTCGAGCAGGCCAAAAACTCTAAAATAAAACTGCATTTGCAACTACAATTCATAAATTAAACCACGGTTAATGATTAAACCCATTTTTAAATAGCATTTAAATGAACAAATAGCAATACCGACACACTAATTCAGCCCATAATCACTTAATCACACTCCAAGTGTTGGGGTTTTAACCAAACATCATAAAAAGATAAAATCCGTTACCGAATCGGTTAGCCATCAACTGGGTAAGAGGAATTCAAGCTTTACAATGCTCCAATTCAAAGAAAATTTGAAACCCAATTGCAAAATCTCCAAATTGAGTCTCAAAACCTTCAAGTCTACTTAGAAACTTCAGAGAAAACTGTTCTTCACTAAGATAGATTAAAAATTCGATACTAAATTAATGTTCAACATGTAATTTATAGTCGCCGAAAGTAAGCCACGAAGGGCCACTCGGTGAAGTAAGTCAGGCTCGCCGAACCACTCGGCGAGCCACCGTTTGACCTCTTCCATTGCATTTTCGCCTTAGCATTCAGCATCCTCGAGGTCTGTAACTTTGGGCGATCTATCTTTTCTTCATGGAACGGCTCAGCGATTCACCGACTGCTTCTTTTCTTCACCGACTTGGTCTCTTCCTTCAAGGCTTGGCACACTGGAACTTTAGGAGGTGAGATTAGCCACTCAGCGACAGGCCGAGTGCGCTTGGCGATCTTCAGGTTCACCCTTCTTCATTTCTTCAGCTGGTTTTGATCCTTTTTACCTGTTAGTGTCCTTGCTTTGCTCCTCAATCCATATACCTGAAAATCAAGTCATTAACATCAGTTTATAGCATGAATTAGGCATTTGAGGACACTAAATCTATCAAAACAAAGCCCTAAATGAGTCCAAATCTCAGACTCATCAACACCCCCAACTTAAACTTTTATTTGTCCTCTAGTAAAACTCAAGATCAACAATTCAAAAAGGATGTCTCAAACAGTTTTGCATAAGACGCAACATGAATGCACACAACAAGGCTCAATTTACTCATGCAATGATCAATTGTGCACTTAAAGATTCAAATTGTGACTCACCATTACCAAAGATGTTCAAGTTCACAATAGTTGCTTCAAATACAAGTTCAAGATCAACAAAGGTGCTCAAATGCCCTCACAACAAATATGATTCCATATTCACACTCTATTTCTCAACAATTTAAAGTTTCAAAATAACATACAACTCTCACACTCACAAATATGAACACATGCATGACTTTACCCATAGGTTTGCCCTTATTTTCCAATCAACATTTGTTTCAGCTTACTCAAGATCACAAAGGTCTTTTCATGGCTTGTAATGTGGCTGAGTGTCAAGGTATAGTCATTTAGGCTCAGTGGCTGCTACCTCCAAGAAGTGTGGCCTGATCATCACTTTCCTCCTTTTCTTTAACAATTCAAACATGCTGATAATCCACCCCATTATTCAACTTCAAATGAATTACCGGATACCCAATTTCTTTTGCGATTTTCATCACTCTATTTCACAACTTTTTCATTCTTTTTCTTTGCTTCTTCTCTTCTTTTTTTATATGGAGGGGTTCCATCTTTTTCAAAACCATTACTCAAAGGGGGATTTTTCACACTTCTTGACTTTCCTCCTCTTTTGACCACACCCCCAACTTAGGCTTTTGGCCTAAGTTGGCTATTCACACAAACCACACTTCATGAAAGTTATTGGTAGATAGATAAAGAGGGATCATAATTGTTCAAGTTTCTTCCAAGAAAAGGGTCAGGCTCAATAGGGTTCAAGCAAGGTTCACACATCTCACAAGGTTGGACACAAAAGAGGTATATTGTCAAATTGTTTCACTCTTCAAAATTGTTGCATAAGATCATATCAAGTGCTTGCATCACTAAGTCAACTAGACCAACGGGGCAAATTCTAGGTGTCATCACACAATTGTTCAAAGTAATCTGAACAAACCAGACATTGGCACCAATATCAAACAAGACTCCACACTTTTGCTAGTGTGCAATGTTCATCACAAGAGGCTCATTCGATAACCGGCTAGTCACAATGAGATGCTAAAAGTTCACAAATTGTTTATGCAACTTCATTGGCCTCATTGTAGCTGCACATTCATTTCATTCAATTAAGAGCACTATTCAAGTCACCAGTATTGATCATAACCGATACTCAAACTTGCACAAGAACAGCCACAATCACAAACAATAGGGGTGGCACAAAATTTTAAAATAGGTCAAACCATTTCCATTCAAAACAAGGAGCCACAAGCTCAACCATCCACAAGATAAAAATCAAAACACATCTATAGCTCAAAATACCCAAAATTCACAATAAAACAGAATCACAAGAGGTATGTATCGAAATACCTCAATCCACCTACAAAAGAAAAGCAGTTGTCATCAAATGCAACTAAAAAAACAAAATTCACAAAAACAACATAGAGGGAGGTAAAGAATGATCCTGTCTACACAATCACTCCATCTGTCAGGGCATCAGTGCCCGGGGTCACACTCTGGGGCTGCGCATCAATAAGACTAAATAATCAATCAACCATATCAAACATGATTTAAGCACAGACCCAACACAAAATAACATAATTTATCGAATGCATTCGAGTTCAACCAATAATCAAGAGTTCGGGGTTTGGAAAACCAACCTGAATGCCAAATTTGGATTTTGATAAGATAGGCGGCAATGCAATCCAAATCTAAACAAGAGATCAAGAGCACAAAGCAAGTAAAATAGCAAAAATACGGGAAATAAAAAGTGTGAGTGTGAGGGTATGGGGTTAGAACTGGGAGCATATTAAAGATTTTGAAATTTTAAACCGTTTTGCCTTTTAAAACATTTCAGTTCGTGGCCCTTTCGACGGTGTAAGTCGTACAGGCCAAACCACTCAGCGATGCGCTGAGTGGTAACTTACCTCGCCGAGTTTTACAGGACTCCCAGCTATCTTGGGGGTCCAAACAGTGGAAAAAATTATGCTCGCTGACCTGTTCGACGAGTCGCCGATTAATTAATTGGCCTGCCGAATTTTACAAACCTCCACCTAAAGTTTTTTTGGTCCAACGGCGGTCCAAGTCGGGCTTGCCAAACTGCACATTCTCAAACACACTCCACTTTTAAACCTGCACAATCAACACCCATTATTCAAAATCAAAATTAAAGCATTAAAAACGTGGGCTGTCTCCAAGAAGCGCGTTATTTAACGTCGTGGTACAACGAAGATACCAATTCAAACTATATTTTTGGGATTGTTCATTGCATTGTTTCCGTTGACGCTCATCTCCTCCTCTGTTTTACACCAACAAAACAAAACCAAAAACAAAAATAATTAGATTCAACTATAACTAGAAAGATTACAATTCAACTTCAATAAAAGAAATTATAACAACACCACTCCCCGACAGCGGCGCCATTTTGATTAACGTTTCAAGCACACCTCATCTAATTCTAGGTGCAAACGATCGTTAAGCAGTATAAAATCCAACAATTGATTTCGGATCGAATCCCACAGGGAGCGGTACATGTTCAAATTTGACTATGAAGTACAAATGTGATCTAACTAGCTATAGGAATATATATTATCAGATAAGGACACATTACAAATCAGAGGGGTGACATCAAATGTCAAATGGGGGTTTTGATTTGCAATTATCAACTACGAATAGCAGTCACAAACAATAAGAGTTAACAATAATGAGACGTATTCTTGGGATGTGATCGATTATAGGCAATATAGACATATAGGTAATTGCAACTATTAGTAAATAGATAGATATTAGTGAGTAGGATAGGCTATAGGGGAGGTAAATTTTCTCTCGAACAATATACTCCGTATCAAGTGATTTCTCTCAATCATCAACAAGGATACAAAATAAGAGCAGCCCACACCTTAATCCATTCAATCTCTCGAGCTTACTGTGTGGACTTGGGTTTAGGATTCACTCGGTCGAGTTGAACCCAAATAAACCTGATACCCATAAACCATTAATCAAAAACCTTAGTTCCAAAACCTCTCTCTCGAGCAAGCCAAGAACTCTAAAATAGAACTGCATTTGAAACTACAATTCATAAATTAAACCACAGTTAATGATTAAACCCACTTTTAAATAGCATTTAAACTAACAATTAGCAATACCCGCACACTAATTCAGCCTTTAATAACATAATCACACCCCAAGAGTTGGGGTTTTAGTCGAACATCTTAAAAAGATAAAAATCGTTACCGAATCAATTAGCCATCAACTGGGTAAGAGGAATTCAAGTTTTACAATGCTCCAATTTGAAGAAAATTTGAAATCCATTTACAAAATCTCCAAATTGAGTCTCAAAACCTTCAAGTCTACTTAGAAACTTCAGAGAAAACTGTTCTACACTAACATGGATTAAAAATTCGATACTAAATCAATGTTCAACATGTAATTTATAGTCGCCCAAAATAAGCCATGAAGGGCCACTCGGCGAAGTAAGTCGGGCTCGCCGAACCACTCCGCAAGCCACCCTTTAACCTATTATATCATCTTTTCGCCTTAGCATTCAGCATCCTCGAGGTCTGTAAATTTGGGTGATCTATCTGTGCTTCGCAGAACGACTTTGTAATTCACTGGCTGCTCCTTTTCATCAGTGACTTTCTCTCTTCCTTAAAGGCTTGGCACACTGGAACTTTAGGCGGCGAGATTATCCATTCGGCGATGCGCCAAGTGCTCTTGGCGATCTTCAGTCTCGCTCTTCTTCATTTCTTCAGCTTATTTTGTTCCTTTTTACTTCTTAGTGTCCTTCCTTTGCTCCTCAATCCATATAACTAAAAATAAAGGCATTAACATCAGTTTATAGCATAAATTATGCATTTGAGGACACTAAATTTATACAAACAAAGCCCTAAATGAGTCTAAATCTCAGACTCATCAATGACATGGACATATCTTATCAAATGGTTCATACTAAGAAAATCAAAGAGGAGGACCTAAAGGAAAGGTCTAGTGAGGAAAAGAGGGCCAAGACTACGGATGGGGACTTCTCACATTCAAGGTCCGATGGACATGGTCGTCCAAAATTCCGACAAAGGTTTTCTGGTCAAGGTACCTCCAATGCTCCTCCTACGTTCAACAAAGATAGGGTGTCTAACCCTTAAGCCTCAAGGAGGAAATGGTAGTGGATCTTCATTGTCTACAAGTACTATGTGTGGAAGAAAGAATGAGGGTAAATGTCTGGCTGGTTCTAATGCATTCTTTGGTTTTTGTAAGACAATTCATAATATAAGAGATTGTCCTTGAGTTGCTAATAATGAAAGAGATAATCGTTGACGGACTCAACCCTATCCTCTATCAGGTTTGAGTGGTAATAAAAGGCCAAACTAACTCTACGCACTTTAGATTTGCCATATGCAAGAGGATTTTCCTGATGTGGCTACCAGTATGTGAAAAGTCTTTCATCTTGATGTTTATGCTTTACTTGAACCTGATTCTACCTTGTATTTTGTGACGCCATATGTGGCTATGAGGTTTCATATTCATCCAGATGTGTTGCTAGATCCTTATTATGTCTCTTCTCCTGTTGGTTAAGCTATTGTAGCTAAGAGAGTCTATTGAAAGTGTACCATCTCATTATCTCTTAGAGTCTCTCATGTTGATCTTGTAGAGCTTGATATGTTAGATTTTGATGTTGTCCTTTGTATGGATTGGCTGCATTCATGTTATGCTTCTATTGATGGTAGAACCCGAGTAGTCAAATTTTAGTTTCCAAATGAGTCCATCCTATAATTGAAAGTGGGAAACTCTATGCCTAAGAGTCTGTTTGTCTCTTGTCTAAAAGCTTGAAAGATGATAGAAGGGTTGCATATACAATTTTGTTTGGGTTAGGGATATATATTCTGAAACCCCTATCTTTGAGACGGTCCCCGTTGTTAATGAGTTTCCAGAAGTGTTTCTTGATGATTTACCCGCTATTCCATCTGAAAGGGAAATAGACTTCGGTATCAACCTATTCCCAAATACGCAACCTATCTCTAGTCGTCCTTACCAAATGGCTCCGGCAGAACATAAGAAATTATAAGAGCAATTGAATTATTTTCTTGATAAGGATTTCATCCGACCGAGTATCTCTTCATGGGGTGCTTAAGTTTTGTTCGTTCAAAAGAAGGATGGTTCACTTTATATGTGTAGCGACTAATGAAAATTAAACAAGGTTACTGTTAAGAACAAATATCCTCTTCCAAAGATAGATGAGTTGTTTGATCAAATTCAAGGAGAAAGGTACTTCTCTAAGATTGACCTCCGATCAAGTTTTCACCAATTGAGGGTGAAGGAAGATGACATTCGAAAGATGGCTTTTCAAACTCGCTATGGTCATTATGATTTTTGGTTATGGAGTTTTGTTTAACTAATGCTCCGACCGTATTTATGGATTTAATCAATAGGGAGTTTAGACAATACCTTGATATATTTGTGATTGTGTCCATTGATGATATATTTATCTATTTGAGAAGTGAAGATGAGCACACCGATCATTTGAGGATTGTGTTGCAAGTCCTTAAGGACCAACAACATTTTGTAAAATTCAGTAAATGAGAATTTTTGTTAAGGTCCGTGGGTTTTCTTGGTTATATTGTTTCTAATAAGGGTATTTAAGTTGATCCTATGAAGAAGGATGCGGTTAAGAGTTGGCCTAGACCATTATCCCCTTAAAGTATTAGAAGTTACTTGGGTTTGTCTAGTTACTATAGAATTTTTGTAGTAGGGTTTTCTTCGATTGCCTCTCCATTGATGGAATTGACCCAAAAGAAGGTTATGTTCATATGGTCGGAAGCATGCGAAAAGAGTTTTCAGGAATTAAAAGATGGACTTACTTCTGCAATGCTGTTGACTTAACCGGAAGCAACCGATGGATTTATTGTTTATTGTGACCCTTCATAAATTCAGTTAGAGTGTGTTCTTATGCAAAATGGGAAAGTCATTGCCTAGTCTTTTAGGCCACTTAAGATTCATGAAAATATTTTTCCTACCCGTGATTTAGAACTAGCGGCAGTTGCGTTTTCTTTAAAGATTTGGAGGCAGTACTTGTACGGTGTTCATGTGGATGTCTTTACTAATCACAAAAGTTAGCAATATTTGTTTAAATAGAAGAATATAAATCATTGCCAAAGAAGGTGGCTTGAATTACTAAAGTATTACAATATGAGTCTTCTCTATCACCCCGGCAAGGCAAATTTTGTGGTAGATGCTCTTAGTCGGTTATCGATAGGTAGTGTTTCTCATATTGAGGGTGATAAGGAGGAGTTGGTCCGAGATTTTCATATATTGGCCTGATTGGGTGTTTGATTGGTTGACTCTATCAAAGGCGGTGTTATGGTTCACAACAGTTCAGAATTATCTTAAGTAACAAATGTGAAAGCCAAGCAAGGTCTTGACCCGATCTTGATTGAATTGAAGGAAGTGGTACTAAAGAAGTTAGTTGAGGCTTTCTACCAAGGGGGAGATTATGTGCTTAGATATCAAGTCATTTGTGTGTTCCCGATGTAGATGACTTATGATAGCATATCTAGTCAAAAGCCCATAGTTCTCGATATTCCATTCACCCGGGAGCCACCAAGATGAACAGTGACTTGCAGGAGGTCTATAAGTGGAATGGGATGAAGAAGGATATTGCGAAATTTAAGGATAAGTGTCCTAATTGTCAACAAGTGAAAGTTGAGTATCGAAAACCAGGAGGTCCATCCAAAAATATTAGCATTTCTACTTGGAAATGGGAAGATTTGAATATGGACTTCATTGTTGGTTTACCACGCACCGGGGGGCAATATGGCTCAATTTCGGTTATTGTAGATAGAATGACCAAATTGGCTCAACTCATTCCAGTCAAGGTTTCTTGTATAGTAGAGGACTATGCTAAGTTTTATTTGAGAGAAATGGTTATGCTACATGGAGTTCTTTTATCCACCATTTCCGATCGTGGTACCCAATTCACTTCACCATTTTGGGAAATCATTTCAAAAGGACCTTGGTACTCGTATTAAGATTAGTACAACATTTCATCCTCAAATCGATGGGAAAGCAGAGCATACTATCAAAACTTTGGAAGATATGTTAAGAGCTTGTTTAATTAACTTCAAGGGTAATTGGGATGACCACTTGTATCTAATTGAGTTTGCGTATAATAAAAGCTATTACTCGAGCATTGGTATCGCTACATTTGAGCCTCTATATGGTAAAAGGTGTATATATCTTATAGGTTTGTTTGAAGTGGGTGAAGCTGCTTTGATAGGTCCTTAGTTGGTGCATGAGGCTATGGAGAAAATTCGGCTTCTAAGAGAAAGGTTTAGAATGGCTCAAAATCGACAAAAGTCCTATGCCAATGTTAGAACAAGGGATCTTGAGTTTGATGTAGATGAGTGGGTCAACCTTAAAATCTCACCTTTGAAGGGTGTGATGAGGTTTGGGAAAAAATGGAAACTTAGTCCCTACTATGCGGGCCCATATCAGATTTTGAAGTGAAGTCTTAAAGTTGCTTATGAACTAGGTTTGCCTAATTATTTGGCATCGGTTCATCAAGTTTTCCATGTATCTCTATTAAAGAAATGTGTTTGAGATCCGACATCCATAAGTCCCTAAGAAGGTTTGGGAGTTAAGTAGAATCTTTCTTATGAAGAAGTTCCAGTTGAGATTTTAGACCGGCAAGTTAAGAAGTTGAGAAACAAGGAAGTTTCTTCCGTAAAGGTTCTTTGGAGGAATCATTTAGTTGAGGGTGCTACTTGGGAGGCCGAGGCCGATATGATGTCCCATTATCCTCATCTCTTTCCTTCTATTCCTACTCTAGCTTGAGGTATTTGGTTCCTCATAGTTTACTATTTTGGTGTCATGTGCCTGAGATATTTTCCATGATTCCTCATTAGGCATGTTCATGAAAAGTATAATATTTTTAGAAAATTAGTTAACTTGATTGATTTCGTCATGTTTATGTGCATTTGAGTATGAGTTGCATATAGACTTTGTGAAATGATGTTTTGAACATGCTTAAGCTCCGAGTTGATGTTTCCTCCTCGGATATGTGCATTAATGTTATTGCATTCATGTTGGAGTGTTAGGTTTAAGTTCGTACCCTCCGTATGATGTCTTGAATATCATTAGATGATGAATGTTCCCAAGGAGGTGATAATGTAACACCTCAGATTTGAAAAGATGGAAAATTACAGCTTATCCTCGAACTGGTGCTAGTACCAACGGAACCAAAAATAGTACGTGGACTGGTACATAGAATGTAGGTGGGGCCTTGGGTTGTAAGTTCAATATTTCCTAAAAATTTCTAGTCCCAGTACTTTTATATGGTCCACCAGGATGGTTTGTCATCCAATCCATGAGTCGTAGGTAGGTCTCGTAGGTGAGTCCAACACTTAGAAAATTTTAGGATCAAAAGTTGGGACCCATGGCTGTGGTGTACAGACTGTAGGTGAACCCACAGACCATACATGGGGTCCCATCATTGGAGGTCCAAATATGGTTGTCTTTGAACCCACCAACGGTCGACCAGGACGGTTCGTGGTGGGACCTGTGGACAGTAGGTTAGGCTGGTTGTGAGGGTTTGACAGTTCTCTTATAGGGGGCTCTTGGGTCTTTTCCTAATAATATTAGCCTAATACTATGTCATTTTGACCTCCTACTATAGACCTTATATAAACATTTTTACCCCAAAATTTCACAATTAAACTCATTCTTCTGAATTCTCAAAGTTGATCAAAGTTCTTCCCCCAAATATTTCTCTCTCTAAAGGCTTAAAGAAGAAGACAAGGGTTTCAAGCTCAAGCCTCCAAATTAAACATTGATTGTTAGCTCTTTTCATAAAGGTATGATAGTATTGACCTATTGAGTCCTTTCCTGCATAGGGTTCCTAAATTCTCCAATTTTGCAAGATAGAATCCACTGGAAGCTAGGGTATTTACTCAATCCATGAGTTATTTTAAATATGATCTAATAGATTGTTTTATGTCTTTTTATGCATGAATTTAAGTAATTGAATGTTCCTTTGTTGAATCCCCATGAACCCATGTAAAATACATGTTTTCTAGAACTGATCATATGATGAATCTTTTGAACCATGAAAGATGAATTTATAAAGATATGCATGTTCGTTATGAATGTTTTATGGATGCTTTGTGAGTGAAGTATAAATGTGATTGTTGTTGTTGTGAAAGAAATTTCTCACATAAAGGATTCATAAGGTTGAAAGATCTTCTCACCTAAGATGAATCAAGTTAAGGAGCTATTCTAATGATAAGGCAAGCGACGAATACCCAAGTCTCTTGAATGTTAAGATTAAATAAGACTAATGACTATCTGTGGTGTTTATGGTTAGCACCGAGTGGACAAGTGGTGATTATCCATGTCCCATAAACTAAATGCCACCATAGGTTGTCTAGATAGACATTAGCTAGTGGATCCACGTAAGCTAGTAGTTCATGGTTCTTACCTTGGAAAGTGAGGACACCTCTTTTCGGTGTTGGATAGATACAGAAATCCATGTTATTGCCCACATGGTCTCTCTGTCGGTCAAAGGTAAATCTCCCACAATAACAAACTAAGGTTACTTCTAGAAGTATCTCACATGTGTTTTATGATGATTTTTACTTGCATTGACCATGTTCACGATTATGTTTTCTAACCTCTTATCTTATGTTTTAACTTGGTCTTTGCATATCACGAAAAAGTCCTTTTAGCATGATTTCATATCTTTTATGCATTTCTATCATACTTGGTACATTTGTTATACTAATACATACTCTTGCCTACATTGATTCACTTATTTAGGGCCCGACGTTCCCACTCCGCATCTTCGTGGCTAGTGATCACTTTACTAGATTGAAGATTGGTGAGTCCTCATGTTCTGAGGAACAAGCCTTTATTGTTTAATGTCTACTTTTCAGTATTGTATGTGATGCATAGGTTACATCTCAATCACTCTTGATGTACTTGATGGTTTGGAGACTATGTTAGATTTTCGCTACATTGTCTCAACTCTTATGTTTTGAAAATGTCATTTAAACTCTCTTAATTTTCTATTATCTTGTATGAAATATGCTAAGTGGCATGTGTAGGGCCTCTCGGGGTTCTAAACGCCATGTTATGCCTAGGGTATACCTTGGGTCGTGAAACAACACTACTTGTTGCACAAAGAGTTCGTGATAAGGATCGATCATGAGTCCTTGAAGCATTTTAAGGGGCAATCCAAGTTGAACCAGCGACATGCTAAGTGGGTTGAATTCATTGAAACCTTTCCATATGTGATCGACTACAAACAAGGAAAGGATAATGTGGTAGAAGATGTTCTATCAAGAAGGTTTGTATTGGTCATGACCTTTGTTTCTAGAATTATGAGGTTTGAAAGCCTAAAGGGATTCTATTCTATAGGGAAGCAAGTTGATAAGTTCCAATTGGTTAATGGTTTTTTATTCAAAGATGGCCGAGCATGTGGAGATCATGGAGGGAGCTATTTTTCAAGGAGGCTGATAATGGTGGTTTGATGGGACACTTTGCGGTACCTAAAACACTTGACTTTCTTAAAGAGCAATTGTTTTGGCCCAAGATGAAGAATGATGTGTAAAGGATTTGTGGACAATGTCTAGAATGTAAGTAAGCCAAATCCACGACTAGGCCCTAAGGTATGTATACTCCTCTACCTACTCCTAATTATCCGTGGATGGATATTTCTATAGATTTTGTGTTTGGTCTTCCTAGGACTAAAAGAGGATATGATAGTATATTTGTGGTAGTGGATAGATTTTCTAAAATGACTCATTTTATCCCATGCCATAAATCTGATGATGCATCCCATGTAGCATCTTCGTTTGTTATAAATGTGCTTAAATTGAATGGAGTCCCTCAAACCATTGTTAGTGTCACGCCCCATGTCCCATTGAGACGGACAGGCACCCGCTACCGTAAAGGCCCGAGAGGACCAACTTATGACTTGTGCATACCGTACATGCAACTATGATAACTATAAATCTTTGATGAGTATAGGTTAAATACCATGATAAAAGACCAACATAGATAGGTCCAAAATAAATGTAGATGTTAGGCCGTTGAAGCCTTAATTACTAGAAACAAGACATAACCACGCTTTACTTTCACATTTAGTCTGCAAAGCCTCTAAAAGATAGACACTTACCTTAGGACTGGACATTACCCCGCGATACCGTTAACTATAATATAACATCAAAAATATGTTAGAGACTTGGAAAGCCTTGAATCAACATGGAGATCCTAAATACCGGTGAGTATCCTGTGCTTATATTTGACAGATTGTATTAGCTTGAGTACATGTACATGCAGCATGAAACAGAGCATCCCGATAAGGGACGTCAGTACAAAATAATGTACTGAATATGTATGGCATAAAGTATCCATATATAATTGTCACGACCCAGGGGTACCCCTTAGATGTAACAAGATGTATTCAACCCCGAAAGGTCTCATACAAGCCCATTACCATAGCATAACATAAAGCAATACAAATGATGTGGAATTAAAAACTTTATCCATACAATCGAAGTCTTTTATAAAAGCAAGCGGAAGTCTAGACTTGTCTCAATTAGCCATCTATTACAATCCTTGAATCAAAATAGGCACACAGCCCTTACTACATAGTCCAAAAAATGGAATAACTAGAAAGGAACTACAATTGACTTATCTGTCCTCGAATCTTGAGGACTCACCACAAACTAGGAGAATAGTCGATCCAAGCTTGAACCAAAAAAAGATCGCCTTATGAACCGAACACTACACTTGGGAAAAATGTAGAAAATAAGGGTTAGTACAAAAATGCACTAAGTATGATAGCCATGCATAAAAATCTTGAAATCATGCTAAAAGGAAAATTTTAGTTGAAACCATGCTATATGCCAATTCTTAACATCATCTTAGATATAGTCGAAAATCATAACTCATAAACATAACTCATATATAGACCATCATAGCATAAAGGATAACAACATAATCATAAGCACAACCTCCATCATAGATATGTAAAGATTAATCATCATGAGGCATAGTTCATATACATAGTCAATACTTAGATCATCATATCATAATAGAACCATCTCATAAGTAACCCTTAGTTATACTTGTGCAATGCATATATAAGATTCCATAGTCCCATCCATGCTAAGTACCACTTTTAGGCCACCATAATCATACTTACCATTCTTTTATCTCAACCTTTGTTAATACTCTTATAAAAGAAAACATTCACCTTTAGTAAGTCATATCAAGGAAAGAAACTCATAGCAACAATCCACATTAAGCATACATCATTTCATAGACCTTCATATCATAAAAGGAACACACCACAACTACTGTTGAAGCCTACTTGTGCAATGCATGATTGAGATCCCATACTCCCACCCACACTAAGTAGTGCTTCTTGAGGAGCCATAGTTCACAATCATTCATAGTGGGGATAAGCCTTAACCGACATAGACCATGTGAGCTAAACATGGAATCCGGTGTTATCCACACCGAAAAGGGTTGTCCTACTTGCCTAAGGTAGAACCATTAACTTAGCTTAGGTGGATCCACTAGCTAAAGACCTATGAGAGCACATAGTTATGGGATAATGAGATTGCTAATAGATAACCCACCTCAACTCACGTGAGGGCATCCATCTCAAGAGATTGCTTCTAGAAACCCCGCCTCAACAAAGATAAAATACGAGCTTGTTTTATAGCAAGAGTAATTAATCGTTGTTGTTTCAAGGTCAATCTATTCACACGTCTTGATAATATTTTTCCTTGTTCACTAATAAATCGACTAATTAAACTCATGTTTCTATAATCAATTCGATCCCCCACTGTAAAAGACCACAATATCCTAGATTCACGACTTGTCTCAAACAAGAGAAAGAAACAAGCATAATTTTTTTTTATAGATATTCAACATATGCTCCTTATGCTAGTTCTTACTGTTCATATATTATGATATGAATATACCACATCAATTCGTTATGTATGGATGATGAGATTCCATTGATACAGAGCCAATTCCAATAGACTTATTGGAGGGTACCATTGGCGTGCATCCAGTAGGAATTGAACCTACGAATTCGCCAATTATGAGTTGGGCGCTTTAACCATTCAGCCATGGATGCTTAGCGGGGATCCTCGTACATGGTGAATAACCAAATTCCAATTGAAATGAAATCTTTAGGATAAATCAATGCAATTTAGGAGGAATCAATGAGAGGACATCAATTCAAATCCTGGCGACATGCCGCGAATCCTCTTGAAAGAGAGGGGTGCCTTCGGGAACGCGGACACAGGTGGTGCATGGCTGTCGCCAGCTCGTGCCGTAAGGTGTTGGGTTCAGTCCCGCAACGAGCGCAACCCTCGTGTTTAGTTGCCATCGTTGAGTTTGGAACCCTGAATAGACTGCCGGTGATAAGCCTTCATATATTAATGCATAATCTACATGAAGCCTATGACACATAAGCAAGCAGGCATGTGTGAACAACGAGCCCTAAAGAAGTACTTTTAGCATACTAACAAGTGTACATAAGAGATACGATGCATAGATGTTTGAGTTATAGGGACATATATTGTAAAAGTCAGTAATATATAAGAAAGTGAGCTAGATAGCATGTGAGAAAATGAACTGTAAGACATTTAGAACATGGGAAGATGAATTACAAAAACTTATTACATAAGAATGTGGACTACAATATATGGAGATATAAATCACGTGACCACGTTGACTATCGCATGAATAAATATTCTTCATGTAATATGAGCAAGTGTGTGACACATGGACATAAAAACTTTGGGTCCTAAAATTCTTAAACAAGTAGGCTATTAGGCGTGTAACATATAGATAGATGGTCATTGGAGCATATGATATATAGAAAAGTGACTTGTGGTACATATAACCCATTAGAAAGTAATTTATAATGTGCATATGTTCCAATAATCTATAATGAATATAAAAAATGGACAAGTGATTTATGGAAAGTTATTGGCGAAATAAGGAAACATCCTATAAAATGTATAGCACTAAGCAAGTTTTTTTTGAAGCAAATAACACCCACATGCAAGTGTTTTATGACCTATGTAACATGTGTGAAAATGATCCATAAAGGGTATGTGAGTACAAATAGTTTAGCTATAGGATATATAACATGTACAATTAGTATAGGAGAACAGATCCTTTGAAACCAGGAGACATCATATATAACACACCACCATATCTTAAGCACAAAGCTACTACAACAAGTTCTAATTCTTGGTTGCAGTTTCACTTGTTTTTATTTACTAACCTCAAAACATATGCAATTTACTTTCCATGTTGTCTTTTAACTCATGAAATTTTTTCTCAAAAGTGTTCCCACCATTAGAATCAAGTTGTTTTCTTAGTAAATTCAAACATTGGGGACAAGGGTAGGAGAGGTCTCCTATAATCTTCTGTAGTAATGAGGGTCTGAGACTAACTATTCCTTTGTTACTAGCCTTGAGTTTTTATACCTTATTAAGGTTTTAATAAGAAAATAAACAAACGAATCTTGAGGGCATCATAATCAATGATCTTTTTTTCAGCGTTACCAATTACACATAATATCAAGTACATGCAAACTCATATAATGATTTTATAACCATAAGGGTTAGCTACTTTGGCCCAACAAGTTAGGCATGTCCTAGCTAATGGATTTTCTGTAAGGATATAACAAGTGAGTGTACTACAACCCTTTTCCAGACAAAGGAACCAAAATAAGAATAATTGACATATATGATAGACCATCCGCTCCTTTTTTCGACCTATGATTGCAACTTTATTTAGTTTTCTCCATACACATGCATAATAACTCATCTTTATTTTGTATGAGTGATGTAGGTGCGTGTAACACCTTAAACTTTTGTCTGTTTTTATGTTTTGGGTCATCTTAAAATGACCACAACTTTCAGCACAGGATGATTTCGGTTGCCCATGAGGTATCAAATCGAAGGTCTTTGAGTCCTCTTTCCAACACCTCTGAGTTTGCTAAATTCTGATTTCGTATGAAAGACTTATACCCATTTGAGTTCAACCTCGCTAGTTAAGGGATTTTCTTCCATTTTAAGGAGGGGTATTTTGATCTTTTCTTTAACCCACTAGCCTAGCACATTTTTTCACCCGAATAGGGGTCTAAAATGATTGAGAACAGTTTTCATTCACTCAAAAAGAGCATAGGGTTTTTGAGAGAGAAGTTCAAGAGGAGAAAAGAAAAAGGACTCAAGCATTCTTTCAAGAACTTGAATATTTCACAAAAAACATGGTTCTTTCGAGGTATGTAAGCTTTCATAAGTTTTCACCCTCACGCTAATCATGAGTTTGCATTTATGAATTCGTCCATGAGATTGTGTATGTTGAGATTCTTGAGGTTTTGTGCTTCATTCTTTAACAATGGATTCTTGTTGAGTTCTTGAGGTGACGGTCTTGTGAATGAGTGTTGTTCTTGATGGATTTGAGTGGGTTTTTGATTAATTTTATTCGGTTTATGAATCCAAATGTGTTTGGGAGGAAATCATTCGATTCTAGATGAGTTAGGCATCGAATTGAGCAAGAAAAATTCATCAAAGTACTGGGTTTGGGGTGGGGCATCGCGCCCCCAAGGCACCCTGCACCTGCAGTGCATACCAACTAACCCCCATTAATTGGAGGCCTGGAACGACACCCCACCAAGGCGCCAAGAGCGTCAGGCCATTTTCCTTCTCCATTCATGTTCCAAGCTTGTTTCTTTGAGTTGAGTTTTAATTCTCTTCTTAATACTAACTGTCTAAGACTTCATTAATCATACAGAGATCATATATATATATATCCTAATCATTACTCTTAAATCTTCATTTCAAATTAAAGTAAAGATATAGAGTAAAGTTAGACAAACCTTTTTGAGTCATTTTTAGAAGTGTTATACAATCTACTAAAACTTGTTTTAAGACTTATGTAAATGAGTATGAGAATCAGAAGAGTTGAGTTTCATATTTCAAAATGAGTATAAGGGAACTAAGTATTCCAAAGTATGTAACATTTTTACATTTCAAACGAGAGACATTGATTTCTAAATGAATTTATGAGGAGTCTTGAGCATCACCTCTTTTAAGAGAATTTTTTTTGCAATTATCTCAAATTGAGGAAGAGTTATGTTTTTAAACATATAAGCATGAGTTATATATATTATTGGGAGTAGTATTGAGCACCGATATGCGAATGATCCAAACAACTCAAAATCCTCATAAATCATGTATGCCAACATGGGTAAAGGATCATAATTTTTAGATGATTGCTTATAAATTTTAAGCATAGCTTAGTGGATCCACATAGATGAGGACAATATATACCTCGACAAGGTAAAGGAAGGTTCTGGCAGCATGGGTGAGACGTTGTATCATCACGTAGCTCATAGTGATGGTTGTCGGTTAAAGAATCTCCCAAATAAGAGTAAGGAGTTTATTATTGTATTTTAATATATATTTGAGTTATAATCTGCTGTTTCAGATGATTTATACATATTGCATCTTTTATTGTTGCTTTCATGTTGATTTGAGTAGAGTTAAGTTGAGGTGAGTATGTTTTCCCTTTCTATCAGTTCAGCTATGTATACCTATGTTTAGTATTCCCCTTACTTGCTCGTACATTAATTGTACTGACGCCTTTTATCCTGCATCGTATCATGATGCAAATACAGGTATTGAGGATCATCAACCGGCATTTTGTTGAGCCTCCTTGCTTTCCGTAGTGCTTCACAGGATGGTTTTGTTTTGTTAAGATGTCATGGGTCTTGTCCCGCTATCTATCATAGTTATTAGAGGCTTCATAGACAACAATAGTATTTTGACGAGTCTTTTCCATTTTCCTTATTTATGTTTTAAGACTTTAGTTGCCTTCTTATGTCTAGTTTAATATTTTTAAATATTCTGAGTTATTTATTTTGAGACAATTGAGTTAATCTTTGCAGTTGAGTTCCTATGTTGTGGAGTATGTCTTCCGCTGAGTGTTGAGCAAGGCCAAGGGTTCTCTTAGGGACTAGTGATGGTTCTCGAGTGCCGGCAACCTCCAGAGTGTAGATTCAGGCGTGACAAACTTTGTATCGGAGTCGGGTTCAAGACTCCTAGGGTGCTAATGAAGTTGTTTCCGTACATTCCTTGTTTCTAATGTGAAGCACGCCAAATAGATAATTAGAAGGATACAACATCTAGGAAACATTTCACTTCCTTCTTACTCTTTTCGTGCGATAGAGTTCAACTCTATAAAAGCTCCCTTCTAAGTCGTGCTTGGACGTATATTTTTAGATCATGCCTCCACGATGAGCTGTTTGATGTCGTCCTGCAAGGAGAAATGTTGATCCACAAGACCAAGGGGTACCCAATGCACCAAAAGTTCAACCCCCTCAAGGAGAAGTCACAAATGTTGAGTTGTGGGATGCTATTCGGATGTTGAGTCAAGTTGTTGCCAATCAAGCTTGTCAACAAAGAGTGGTTCGGCAGGATGTGGCTGATACATCCAAGATACGTGAGTTCTAAAGGATGAATCCCCTAGAATTAACAGGGTCAAATTTCTGTGAGGATTTGGAGAACTTTATGGAGAAGCTACATAAGGTATTTGTGGTTGTGCATGTTGCTGATGTAGAGCGAGTGGAGTTCGATGCATTCCAACTCAAGGGTGTTTCTAGGATTTGGTACGACCAATGGAAGAAGAGCAGGGTTCAAGGGGCACAAATTGTGAGCTGGACTGTGTTTGAAAGTGCATTCATGGGGTGTTTCTTTCCCCGTGAGCTAAGACAGGCAAAGGTAATAGAATTTCTCACTCTTAAACAAGAATCCGGGAGTGTGCATGAGTACAACCTCAACTTCACTCAACTATCCCGTTATGCTCCGAAGATAGTTTTTGATATGAGGAGCATGATGAGTCTAATTGTGTCTGGACTATCCCGCTTGTCAAGTAAAGAGAATAAGGCTGCTACGTTTATAGGGGACATGGACATAGAAAGGCTTATGATCCATGTGCAGCAAGCCAAGGAAGGCAAGTTGAAAGATTGGGAAGAGTTGCGTAACAAAAGGGCTAAGACAATAGGTAATGAGTCCGGACAACAGAAGGTCGGTAATGCAAACTGGTCATCTTTTGAGCAAAGGACAACTAGGCCAGCACCATCATCTGCTACTGGACCTGCACCAAAAAAAAGAGTTGATTCCAGACATCAGAATTCAAAGAAATTCAGAGCTCGATCTATTCAGTCTCAGGGTAATGTGTCACAAGGGGCAAACTGGACCCCTACATGTGCTAAGTGTGGTAGGAACCACCCTGAAGCGTGTCGTGATGGCTCCAATGGCTGCTTTAAGTATGGTCAGACAAGTCACTTCATGAGAGAGTGCCCTAAGAACATGCAATGTAAAGGTAATGGGGGCAATATAGCCCAATATTCTTCAGCTGCTCCAGTAGATAGAGCTTCTCCAAGATGAGCCACTTCAGGGACGGGCGAAGGAGCAAACCGTCTGTATCGTATCACCAGTCGCCAAGAGTAGGATAATTCACCAGATGTTGTCACTGGTATGATGAAAGTCTTTACTTGTGATATATATGCATTATTTGTTCCAGGTGTTAGTCTATCTTTTTTTACTCAGTATATTTCTAGGAGGTTTGATATTCTTTCTGAGCGACTTCTTGAGCCCTTCAGTGTTTCCACATCTTTTGGTGAGTCTATTCTAGCAGAGAGAGTTTATCATGATTGTACCATCTCATTCAATAATTAGGACACCATGGCTGACTTACTTGTGTCAGACATGGAGGACTTTGATATTATTCTAGGTATGGACTTGCTTCGTGCTTGTGATGCCTCAGTTCATTGTAGAACTCGAGTTGTTTCAGTTCCTATTTCCTAATGAGCCTGTTATAGATTGGAGGAGTAGTTCAGAAGTGCCTAAGGGTCGTTTCATTTCATACTTTAAGGCTAGAAAGTTATTCTCTAAAGGGTGCATCTATCAGTTAGTCAGAGTTAATGACCCTAGTGTTGGGACACCACCTATTCAGTCTGTTCCAGTTGTGAGTGAGTTTCTAGAGATCTTTCTAGATGATTTTCCTGGAGTCCCTCTCGAGAGTGAAATAGACTCCAGTATAGATATTCTTCATAATACTCGACCTATTTCCATTCCTCCATATAGAATGGATCCAACAGAGTTAAAAGAGTTAAAAGAGCAGTTAAAATATCTTCTTGATAAAGGTTTTATTCGACCTAGTGTCTCACCTTGTGGCGCTCCTGTCTTATTTGTGAGGAAGAAATATGGTTCTGTTAGGATGTGCATAGATTACCGCTAGTTGAACAAAGTCACTATAAAGAATAAGTATCCCTTTGCAAGAATTGATGTTCTATTTGATCAACTTCAGAATGCCACTTGCTTTTCTAAGGTAGACCTTAGATCTGGCTATCATCAGTTGAGTGTAAAGGAAAGTGACATCCCGAAGACAGCATTAAGGACCCATTATGGTCACTATGAGTTTCTTGTTATGTCTTTTTGTTTAACTAATGCTCCTACATTGTTCATGGATCTTATGAATATAGTGTTTAAGCCATACCTCGACATGTTTGTTATCGAAATAATTGATGATATATTTATTTATTCGAGGAATGATAAGGATCATTCTAGTCATCTAAGAATAGTTCTCCAAACTCGCAGAGATAAGGAGTTGTATGCCAAATATTCAAATTGTTAGTTTTGTCAAGAGTCTGTGGAATTCTTAGGCAACATTTTTTCTGTTGCAGGGAATCGAGATGGCACTTGAAAGATTGAAGCAGTGCAGAACTGGCCCATACCCATATCTCCAACTGATATTAGGAGTTTCTTGGGATTAGTTGGTTACTATAGAAGATTTGTAGAGGGTTTTTCATCTTTTTCATCCCCGCTGACAAAGTTCACTCAGAAGACAGTAAAGTTTTAATGGTTTGAAGCTTGTGAGAAAAACATTCAAGAATTGAAAAATCGGTTAACTATTGCCCCAGTATTTACCCTACCGAAGGGTACGTCAAGCGTTGTTGTGTATTGTGATGCGTCCCGAGTTCCACTTGGTTGTGTATTGATGCAGAATGGGAAGGGTATTGATTATGCCTCCAGGCATCTTAAAATTCACTAGAAGAATTACCCAACTCATGATCTTGAGTTAGCTGCTTTAGTATTTACTTTGAAAATATGGCGTCACTATCTCTATGGTGTTCCTATAGATGTGTTCACCAATCGCAAGACTCTTCAGTGTGTTTTCAGTCAGAAAGCGCTTAATCATAGACATAGGAGGTTGTTAGAGTTGCTCAAGAATTACGACATGAGTATTTCTATCACCCAGGTAAGGCTAATGTTGTTGCTGATGCTTTGATCACATTGTCTATGGGAAATACTGGTCAAGTTAATGAAGGTAAGAAATAATTACCCAAAGATGTGCACAGACTTGCACGATTGGGAGTCTGGTTGTTGGATTCCAATGAGAGTGGAGTGATGGTGATTAATGGAGATGAATCATCATTAGTATTTGAGGTGAAGGAGAAACAAGGGCAAGACCTCGTTTTACTTGAATTACAAGCGAATGTTCATAAGAAGAAAATGATTGCTTTTGAACAAGGGAGAGATGGTGTGTTGAGGTATCATGGTAGAATGTGTGTACCAAAAGTGTATGAACTCCAAGAGAAGATCATGGTGTAAGCTAATAGTTCAAGATATTCAATCCATCATGGTTCTACAATTAGGTACCGTGACTTGAGAGAAGTCTATGGTGGAGTAGTATGAAGAGGTGTATTGCAGATTTCATTGCCAACTGCCCAAATTGCAAACAAGTCAACGTAGAGCACCAAAGGCACGGTGGTATGGCTCAGAATATTGATCTTCCTGAATGGAAGTGGGAAATGATCAATATGGATTTTATTGGTGGCTTGCCGCGATCTCGAAGGTAGCATGATTCGATTTGGGTTATTGTAGATCAGATGACTAAATCAACCCATTTCTTGCCGGTAAAGACTATTTGTTCAGTAGAAAATTATTCCAGGTTATATATACAAGAAATAATCATACTACATGGAGTTCTTATTTCCATCATTTCAGATAGAGGCGCACAATTCACCGCACAATTTTTGAAGTCTTTCCAGAAAGGTTTGGGTTCGCAGGTAAATTTTGAGTACTACTTTCCATTGTAAGTCTGATGGTCAAGCAGAGCGTACGATTCAGACTTTAGAGGATATGTTGAGGTCTTGTGTGATCGATTTCAAAGGCAATTGGAATGATCACTTACCTCTCATAGAGTTTGCTTACAATAATAGCTATTACTCTAGCATCCAAATGGCTCGTTGCGAGGCTCTTTATGGGTGAAGGTGTAGATCTCTTATTAGATTGTTTGAGATTGGTGAAGCTGAGTTGACAGGGCCAGACTTGGTTCATCAAGATATGGACAAACTGAAGATCATTCAAGAAAGGTTTGAAACAACGCAAAGTCGTTAGAAATCCTAAATAAAAGTTAGGAGAAGAGACTTAGAATTCGAGGTTGATGATTGGGTTTACTTGAAGGTTTCCCCCATGAAGAGTGTTTTGTGATTTGGTGAGAAAGGGAAGCTCAGTCCCCGGTACATTGGTACTTACAGGATATCCAAGAGGATTGGCAATGTAGCTTATGAGTTGGAGCTACATTCAGAGTTAGCACCAGTCCATCTGGTATTCCACATTTCTTTGTTAAAGAAGTGTATGGGCGATCCTTTACTTATTATACCTACTGAGAATATTGGTATTAAGGATAACCTATCTAATGAGGAGATACCCGTTCAAATTCTTGATCGTCAGGTTTGCAAGTTGAGAACCAATGGAGAAATCAATTTGTCGAGGAAGCTAATTTGCAGGCCGTGGAGGATATGAAGAAGAAATATCCACATCTCTTCCCTTCTGGAAAATTTCCAGATCAAGGTACTAATTGTTTGTAAAGTACTCTTTAAGTTGATATGCTAAGTTATGTGAATTGCATGTTGGGTGTTTCAGTTGAATGTTAGATGTTTTCCCACATCTTCTTTTATCTAGTGTGATCTCATTTGAGGACGAATGTTCCCAAGGGGAGATATTGTAACTCCTTGAACTTTGGTCATTTTTTTAATTTTGGGTCAACTTAAAATAACCACAACATTCAGCACAGGATGAGTTAGGTGTCCCATGAGGTATCAAAGCAAAGGTCTTTGAGTCTCTTTTCCAACGCCGCTGAGTTTTCTAAATTCAAAGTTCGGATGAAGGAATTATTCCCATTTCAGTGCAGCCTCTCTAGTTAAGGCATTTTCATTCATTTTAAGGAGGGATATTTTAGTCTTTTCGTTACCCCACTAGCCTAACACATTTTTTTCCACCTAAATAGGGGTCTAAACTGATGAAGATAACTTTACATTCATTTTAAAAGAGCATAGGGTTTTTAAAAAGAAGATCAAGAGGATAAAGAAAAATGATTCAAGCATTCTTTCAAGAACTTGAAGATTTCTCCAAGAACTTGGTTATTTGGAGGTAGGTAAGCTTTCATAGTGTTTGGTTTGTTCACCTTCACACTAATCATGAGTTTCCATTTATGAATTCGTCCATGAGATTGTGTATGTTGAGATTCTTAAGGTTTTGTTCTTCATTCTTTAACAATTGAGTCTTGTTGAGTTCTTCATGTGAGGGTCTTCCAAATGAGGGTTGTTCTTGATGGATATGAGTGGGTTTTTGATTAATTTTTTGGGCTAATGAACCCAATCGAATTTGGGAGAAAATCATTCCATTCTAGATGACTTAGGTCTCGAATTGAGCAAGAAAAAATCATCAAAGTTCTGGGTTTGGGGTGGGGCATCGCACCCCCAAGGCTCAAGGAGGGCTGGCGCCCTGCGCCTACAAAGCGCACAAACTGACCTCTAGTAATTGGAGGCCTGGCGCGACGCGCCACCAAGGCGCGACGCGCCACCAAGGCGCGAGGAGCCTTAGGCCATTTTCCTTCTCTATTCTTGCTGTGTATTTGTTCCTTTGACTAAAAGTTTACATTCTGTTCCTAATATAACTATCTAAGTCTTCATTAATCATAGAGAGATCATATATATATCCTAATCATGACTCTTAGATATTCCTTTGAAATTAAAGTAAGGATTTAGAGTCCTGTTTGAGAAACGTTTTTGAATCATTTTGAGAATTCATTTACAATCTTCTAAAACTTATTTTATAACTTCAGTAAATGAGTATGCGAATGAGGAGAGTTGACTTTCATATTTCAAAATGAGTCCAAGGGAACAAATTATTCCCAAGTATGTATAATTTTTACATATAAAACGAGAGAAACCTTGATTTCTGAATGAGTTTATGAGGAGTCTTGAGCATCACCTCTTTTAGTAGGATATTTTGAGAAATTATCTCAAATTGAGGAAGAGTTATGGTTTTAAACATATGAGCATTAGTTATATATATATATATATTATTGGGAGTAGTATTGAGCACCGATATAGGGATAAGTTCAAACAACTCAAAATCTTCATAAACCATTTATGCCAAAATGGGTAAAGGATCATACTTTTTAGATAATGTCTTATTGTTTTTTAAGCATATCTTAGTGGATCAACTAAGTTTAGGATGTTTTATAACCCGGCAAGGTATAGGACAGTTCTGGCAGCGTGGCGAGACGATGTATCATCAAGGAGTTTATTATTGTATTTTTATATACATTTTAGTTATTATCTACTGTTTCAAAAGCTTTATACATCCTGCATCTTTTATTGTTTATTTCATGTTGAGTTGAGGAGAGTATGTTTTCCCTTTCTGCCAGTTTAGCTATGTATATCTATGTTCGGTATTCCCCTTTCATGCTCGTACATTCAATGTACTGACACCATTTTGTCTGCATCGTTTCATGATGCAAATACAAGTATTAAAGATCATCAACTGGTGCTTCATCGATCCCATCGCATTCCAGTTAGCTTTTGTGAGCCTCCTTGATTTTCGGAGGCCCTCACATGATGGTTTTGTTTTGTTAAGATGTCGAGGGTCTTGTCCTGATATCTATCATAGTTATCAGAGGCTTTATAGATAATAGTAGTATTTTGAGGATTCTTTTCCATTTTCTTTGTTAATGTTTTAATACTTGAGTTGCCTTCTTATGGCTAGTTGAATATTTTAAAAATATTCTGAGTTATTTTTTTTTCAAGACAATTGAGTTAGTATTTGCATTTGAGTTCCTATGTTGTTGAGTAAGTCTTCCGCTAAGTGTTGAGCAAGGCCAAGGTTTCTCTTGGGGACCATCGATGGATCTCGAGTGCTGGCCACGTCCTAGGTGTAGACTCGGGCCGTGACAGTGCACCTGAGGGTACAAAACTAGTCAATGTATCTTCTATCAATGCAATCTTTTGATGTCCGTCTTTATTCTTGTAACTATTATGATTGGGTACTAAAATTCACATGAATACTTCAATCATTTCTCTATTTAACGAAAGTATAAAAAAATTGTTTAGGGAGTTCTTTTGGTGCACCTTTTCAACTGGTTAGGATTCAAGAGTCAATATCTCTCTATCTCTTTTTTTCACCTCACATGCTAAATAAGAATCCTCTTTAGTAAGTATATAACGTATGTCACCTATTAAACTTGACCCAACTCATCCTTCCATTTTATGGGTATTCAAATATCATCCTCTTTCATTTCCTATATAACAAAATACTCTTCTACTAGTGATGAATTAATGCTACGTATTCCTTTACTCATAATATTCTAATAGAGCATATTTTAGTTGCATTATGTTTTGTAGCAAAAACATAAATCACACTAAGGAATGAAAATACACAGTTTTATATGTAACAATTGAAACACTTATCCTATGAGCTTACAACCATAAGGATCACACAATAACATAACTAGGGTGATCAGATGCACCTATCTTATAATTCCAGCTATACCCGTGAAGATGACTAATAATTGGGCCCCATCCGTCAACTAAGAATATATCTAGCCAATACCACTGTGGTATATTCACCTAGCAGACTATGCTTCTACCACATCTTATAACTAATACAAAGCTAAATCAACAACTTCTATTTCCAATACATGCATAATCCGAAAGATTTTATATCTATTATAGACAAGGTACTAACTACCCTATATAGGATAGATCCTCAAACAACTAAAGGAGTCATGTTGAGAAAATCTCAAACTCAAGAGCAAATCACATTATCCTAATAAGTTGTATACTTTTGTAGCTCTCTATGACTAGGTAACCATTTATTGTGCAACATATCACTAACCCTATTATATATCCTTTAGATGAATCAATATGACACAAATGGTACAAATGCAGTTGTAGATGAGACCTTTACAAGTATCATAGAAACCTTTATAAGCCTTTCTCTAAATTTTGATAACCTCAGACTTTTCTCTGAAAATTTCCTCTTAGATGATTCTGATGTTGGCTTTTTGGCCATCATTGACCTTAACTATGGTAGGAATAATCTGGATGAAATAGATCATAATATGAGTGGGAATACACTTCTTAACATAGCTCTATTACACGATCTAGATTATGGAAGGTCACATTTCCTAAATGTCCAAGCAGACCCTCAATTAAAAATGTGGCACACAACACATTCATAAGTAAGGCTCTACTAGATACGACATTGTAGACACCATAGGATGACCTACTTTGATACCAATTTTGTCACGCCCCAAGTCCCATTAAGACGGACAGGCACCTGATACCCTAAAGGCCTGAAAGAACAAACTTATGACTTGTGCTTATCGTACATGCAACTATGATAACTATAAATTGTTGATGAGTATAGGTTAAATACCTCGATAAAAGACCAACATAGATAGGCCCAAAAAAATGTATATGTTAGGCCGTTGAAGCCTTTATTACTAGAAAAAAGACATAACCACACTTTACTTTGACATTTAGTCTACAAAGCCTCTAAAATATAGAAATTTAGCTTAGGTCAGGGCATGACCACGCGATAGCATTAACAATAATATAACATCAAAATATGTTAGAGACTCAGCAAGCCCTGAATCAACATGGAACTCCTAAATGTCGTTGTGCTTATATTGGACAGATTGTATTAGCTTGAGTACTTGTACCTACGATATGAAACAGAACGTCCCCATGATGGACATCACTACGAAATAATGTACTTAATATGTAAGGCATAAAGTATCCATATGTAAAACAAGAGCTCAAGTGAAATCCAGTAAAATATACAAATATTATGTATAGATAAGGATAAGAGACCACCTATGCTTATACTTGTGGAATCACGTACATTACATTCACCTCTTATTATACTTGTGGAATCATGTACATTACATTCGTTACTTTAGTTTACTCATGTTTTATTTATATACTTTGTAGCATGTGACACAATGACCAGCTGATCAGTGGTAGAAGAGGATGACTAATGTTAGGCATTTTAACCCCTAGGATGTCCTCATAAATATATAAATTGGGATCGACCCATGCTAGGACAAAATAGTACTTTGGAAATATAAACACACCAATATTAGATAATGAACATGTATAGAGGTAGTTTGAAACACTTTTGAAAACTTGGACATTATTACGAAGATAGATAGCTACATTGAAGATTCTACACCCTCACATTGTATCTTTTACCATGAGGATAACTAAGGGATATCAATTTGTTGGTATATAGAATATAGGACTTCATTCCAAAAGATAGGGAATCAAATAGCCTTACATACCTCAATTCCCAATTCATATAGCTTACAAAGTGTCAACCTGCCCTTTAACATGATAATCTTCATCTACAACAAACAATAAATGAGGCTAATATTAACAGCTAACCAACCATCTCGGGATATTTCAACTAATCAAAACAATAGCTGGGCAGAACGCCGATAATCCTACTAATTGAGTATGTTCTTTCACACATTCTGTCCGTTATAGTTATTTATATGAAACAACCTTCCCATGATGTTTGTCGGCACTCCACAGTCTTCATAATATATATATATATATATTATTTGGGCCTACTGCTTTCCCCAATCATTCATGACCTCTCATAAATAAATCAATACAATAACAGTCTTCAACATCCAAAAATAACCAAAATACTTGACTTCATGGCTTTCAATCACCATCCTACGAGTTTTGATAAACAAGTATGTCTAGAATTCTCAAATAAACAAATAATTATAGGTTGTGGCAGTGCCTTACCTGGGCTATCTTAATATGTTATTCTCCTTCAATTACTGTTTTTGTAACCTTCTCTACACCACAAAGTAGGAAAGGAAAATCAGCACAAGCATCACATGAAAATTGGGAAAATAACCTAAGCCTATAGCATGGAGGTTTTACCTTAATCTTTGGAAGAGAGTGGCAGAACCTTGGCTGACAACACATATAGCTATCTCTATTTCACTCCCCTTGAAGAACTGTCAAATATACTTGAAGAAATAGTGGACAGAAGGTGATCTTGTGGCTTCTTTGGAAAGAAACAAGATAAAAAATATTTAGAACCCTAGAGGGAACGCTTGGGCAGCTATTTCATCTTTGGAGAGAGGAATATGAGTTTGAGAAGCTTAGAATTTGGATGAGAGGAAATGATATGTTTGTATCGGCTTTTTTGGCATTAATATGCTCTCTTTTGCCACCTCTCTAGTTGTTCATTTGCCTCCACCATGTGTCTTTAATTTAGGCCAATTAAGTAGCTGATGCACCTACTTTTCCATTCAAATTCATTCTTGTAGGCTTGGACAGATTGGGCTTTGGACTACCATTCTTTTTCATTTTTCCCTTTCTTGGAAAAATTGGGCCTCAATTTGATCACTTAATGTAGGCCTTTATATGGCCCATAAGTCATTGCAGCTGATGTACCTACTTTGTCCTTTTAACTTGGTCCATATACCATAAGTAAGTGATGCACCTACTTGTCACCTATTAGCTTAATTTAGTCATGCAAGGACCTCACTTATTTTACACAATTTTTCAGATCTTAGTTTCTTTACAAGATCTTAACACTAATACATACTTGACCAATTATGAATTTATCATTAAATACCAGTGTTTATTATCTCGAGTTAAAATATATCTTTTTCACATTCACTTAGTTGTATAAGTGTTGGAAGGTACGGGGTATTACAATTAGTTATAGGGATTCAAAGTTTCTTAGTCATTTTTGGAAGTCTATGGGGTACACTTGGTACCAAAATTATGTTACTTCTTTCCATACTCAAACGGATGGACAAACCGAAGTAGTAAACCGGACTCTTGGAAGCATGCTTCGATGCATAATTGGAGGAACCCCAACTACTTAAGAAGACCATTTACCCTTGATATAATTTGCGTATAATCGGTCTTTCCACTCCTCTACTGGAATGTCTACATTTGAAGCATGCTATGGTTTTAAAACTTTGTTTCCATTAACGATGACTCCTTTATCTATAAATTTGTTGTTAGCCTAGATTCCATGCAAAGGGCAAAGGAGATGATGAAAATTCATGCTAAGGTTAAAGAGGCGATTGAAAAGAACAATTCAAAGGTGGCCATTCGAAAGAATCGAGGGTGAAAGGAAGTGATCTTCAATCCAGATGAATGGGTGATTGTGCATTTCTGAAGGAGAGGTTTCCCCAAGTACGAAAAGGGAAGCTAAGCCCAAGAGGATATGGACCCTTAAAAGTACTCGAGCGAATCAATGACAATATTTACATGCATGACCTACCAAGTGAGTATAATATTCATAATGTTTTCAATGTTAGTAATTTATCTCATTGTGTTGTAGGTGATCCTTTGGATTTGAGGAAGAATCATTTTCAAGAAGGGAGTATGATAACATGGACAACATGGATGACACTAACATCAGTGGCATGTACCCCTCAAGACCGTAAACACGAAGTCAAGCAAATGATCTTTAAGGCCTACAAGCAATGTTCATGAAAAGGGAACCATTAGAGGAGCTTGAAGGTGACCAAAGAAGGACATACAATGTGTCGAAGGTACATCATAATGAGAATGAGGAAGGAAAGAGGTTATGTGTGGAAATGGCCATTTTATAAATTCCAAAATTCACAAAAGAAGACTACCAAACAAGGCCCTTATCTAATTAACGGTAAAATTGTCAACAAAGTTTCTTCTTTATTTCCTTAGTATAAATAGTATCTTTTAAGTTATTGGAAGGTTAAGCTATGTTAAATATTGAATTTCAAATTATAGTATCTTCTTAGTGAGCAATTAGTGAGTAATTAAGGTGAACTCTTGGGACTGCTAGTTAACTTCTTGGGTTTGATTAATCAAAGTGTTACCTCTTTGTGATTATTAGTTTCATTTGATTATTCTTCCTTGGGTTGAATTTAGGTTGTTAAAGTCAATTGGGAGGTGAGGCTTTTAGCCCCTTGTTGCCCATAATTTTAATATCTTGAATATTAATCCACATATCATATATTTCATTTTTTTCCTTTCCTTGCTTGATCCTTATCAGGAAGACAACTCTCAATAGCATGTTACCCCTAATCATGATAAAAAGCTTCAAATAATGACTAGCTAGTCTCAACACAAGATCAAATCTTAGCTTATTGTCTTATGCAAGAACAAGTTTGAACAAATACATTCAAGTACCTCACATCAATAACGATTCCATACTCTCATGAAGCAAATCGAAAAAGGTAATAGGAATCAATGCAACTCTCACACTCTCAAATGAGAAACAGGTGCAAGGTTTGTTTCATAGGTTAACCTATATTTTTCAATCATCACATAACCTAGGTCATGCGAGATCTCAATGGTCTTGTAGGCTTGTAGTGGGAGTGCGGTTTAAGGTATGGTCAATTTGGATTTGTGACTTATACATTTTCAAAGCATTGTTGCAATCATCATCACCTCTTCTCATGTTCTTTTTCTTCTTTTTTATTTGAGAACTCAAACCTTGACTTGTCACTCAATTTATTTTGAATTCCCCTTTAATTTCCCTCACATCTCTTTTTCTTTTTCAATTATCCAAGCTTGGTCCATCACACTGATGATAGATATATATATATTTTTATAAGGAGGGGTTCCTTATTTTTTAAATACTTTAATATTTGCGTCTCATTTCATCTTTCTTTGCCTTTCACTTAGCTTTAATTCATTTTTTGTTTTCACACCTCTAACATAGTATTTTGGCCTAAGTTTTCTATTAAAACAATACAATGCTTCAAAAAGGATTTTCAGTGAGAAGGTAGGGGTAATTTGGTTCAATAGGCTTCTTTTGGTTGTCAACAAATAAGTTACGCTCAAATGGTGCAAAAATGGATTCACACCCTCAAAGGCTACTCACAAAGGCTTTATGGATAATTTGGTTCCCTCATTAAATTGGTGCCCAAGATCATGTCTAACATTCACCAAGGTTCACACAATTGGACTAACAACACAAATTTGAGCACTCCACATACATGCTTTCAAGTGAGACCTCACAACAGATGGCACTTTGAAATATAATAATTTAGCACATCCCAAAAATACCAAAAGTGTATGTGCGATGTTTAGTGCAAGGCCTTCATCAAAAGACAAGTAGTCAAAAAAAGATTCAAAGAGACTGTTAAAATGTGTAACAACATCGATTTCATTCTCGCAACACCAACACAATGAATCATACTCATCATGAGTACGAATGAAGACATCAATATTAAACACAATCAATCCTCAAATTGTAATCAATGAAAACATCAAGCATTTCATGATTTAAACTTATGGGGGGGGGGGGGTTGCAACGTTAAGGGAGAATGAAACAGAAATATAGAAGCAAGCTTTAACCCAAAAGAGCACTCTATAATAAAAAAGTACTACTACAACTATTAAGAATTCAAAATGAAAAAAATACAATCAAATGGGGAATAAATAATGCAAAAATAGATTCACACCCTCACAAGCTACTCACAAAGGCATTATGGACAATTTGGTTCCCTCATTAAATTGTTGCCCAAAATCATGTATCACATTCACCAAAGTTCACACAATTGGACTAACAAGGCAAATTTGAGCACTCCACATGCATGCTTTCAGGTGAGACCTCACCACATATGGAACTTTGAAATCTTATCATTTAGAACATCCCAAAAATATCATAAGCGTATGTGCGATGTTCATTGCAAGGCCTTCATCAAAACACAACTAGTCAACAAAAGATTCAAAGAGATAAAAAAAAGGTGTAACCACATCGATTTCATTCTCTCAACACCAACACAATGCATCATTCTCATCATGAGTACTATTCAATAAATCAATATTAAACACAATCAATCCTCAAACTGTAATCAATGAAAACATAAAGCATTTCACAATTTAAACTAATGGAAGGGTTGCAACGTAAAGGGAGAATGAAACTGAAATAGAGAAGCAAGATTTAACCCAAAAGAGCATTATATAATAAAAAATATACTACTACAACTGTTCATAATTCAAAATGACAAAAATACAATCAAATGGGGAATATTGGCATGAAGGCCCTCACCCCACCAAATATAGAATGAAGTGTCCTCAATGCAATTCAAATAAAAGTACTGGGAGGTAGAGATAAAGGATACCACTAATAGGCTATGCTTGTGGAACACTCTCATTTGGAGTCTTAAGTGGTGAAGTCTCAACAGGGGAATTGATGCCCGGCAAAAGGATCATTGGAGGTGGAAGGGAAAGCTCAACTGGGGCATTAGTTCCCAACACTGAACTAGGAGGTATGGCAGAGTCTAGAGTGACTAACCTAGACCCAACCTCAGAAGTCTCTCGAAGAGATCTCTTCAGGGCTGCCAAAAGAATGACCTCTTCGGTCTCCAAGGCCGCTTTGTCGTAGTAAGGATGGTCTCGTTCAGGGATGGAATCAGGTTGCTGTTAATAA